>BQNB010213484.1:0-10058 GCA_026074375.1 Tanacetum coccineum
ATAACTTTCACGTTTCTAATCCGTTTCTTGCGTTTCTTATGCCCATCTTTTCGTATTAAGACGAGTTATCATATTTTTACCCCCTGGTGAATAGTAACTTTTACTGTTCACATCAGACGTAAATTTTATTTAAGTCGTATTTGTTGTCGTAAAACCCGTAAATGTCGTATTTTATTCGTTATAGCTCCGTTTTTAACGATTCTTTCGAGCACGTTCTCGTAATTGAAAGTTCTATATATTTATGAGGTTTACAAAAATATAACTTTCTGTCATGAATAGTAACTTTTATAAAAATAGTTTTATAAAAGTATTAATTGTCGTAAACTTGCGAAATTCATAACTCGTTCGTTATTAATTGAAAAATTACGATTCTTATCATTTTGGAATCCTAAAAATATGTATAATTTGTTAAAAATATCAACACTTGCTGTTTATACAATTTTTATAAAAATTCTTTTACGACTCCGTTTAATAGCGTATAACTCGTTTTTACCGTAACTTTTTCGTTATTAATCCGTTTGACAAGTTTCTTACCTTTTCGGAATCGTCGTGAAATGTATTATCTTATAAAAACATATTATAAGTATGTATTATACAACTTTTTGGACAGAATGTTGGTGTTAGTTAGATAAGTCCATATATATCCTTGTTTTCATACTTTTCCACTTTTGTAAACTACCACAAGTCTTATATTTCATATATGTCATATGTGTTACATATAATAAGAGTCCATGGTTCCATAATAGTCCTCATATGTCCAAGTTTACCAAGTCCATATTATACTTTTAACCCTTAACTTTCATAATTAACCTTTTTATCACAAGTTTATACTTAGTCACTTTTACATATAAACCATAAGTGTACAAGTGTATTTCTTCCAACATGACTTTATTTTAGTGTTCTAATAACATGATTAAAAGTCCATAATCAATATTAATAAGTCATTTGCCTTTCTTTTACTTGTAATATATTATGTAACTTCAAAAGCCCTAATTAATACATAATTACTTTTATGCTTAACCAAGAGTGTAAATCACTTATGTTTCCATTTTAACATGATGTCATTAACATCATAAGATATATAAAAGTGTACAATATGATGATAACAAGTAAAAACTCCATTTTACATGTTTAAAAACCTTAAATGGTGATTTCACTACATAGCACATCATTATGCATAAAATGGAAAATTATAGACATTAAAGAGTTCAAGTAAACTGATGAAGGTATGATGATAATGATAAGCAGTGCTAAAACCCTTGTTTAGCCACAAAATCCAAGTTGCACTTAAGAAAACCCTATTTTTTAATAAAAACCCTTGCTTCCTTTTCTTGAGTAATACTTGTAAATGGTGATTCAACTGATTGGAAAACCTTAGAATATCTTAGAATAGATGTGTATAGGGTGTTGTATGGGGTTTATTCCGTTATTATTTGAATCAGTAGGTTGTAGAAAAAAAATTATAAGGGATTTGGTTGGGGCATGATTAAGCGTGGATTATATGTGTGACAAAGGGAGTATTGGTTTTGTTTTTACCTTGCAAATGAAGAGGTGGTGTGTAATTTCAAATTATACAGTATTATATATCACCATGAATAGACAAGGGAACATATTGAGGTTCTTAGGGGAGTCATGGTCAAGTCTTTGGTCTCAAATAGGACCAAAGGGCATGGCTAGACATTTATGAGGTTCCTATGGTGGTGTTTAAATGAACTAGTGAAAGTACTTGGACCAAGAGTGAATTTTTCCTATATCTTTTTGAAATCCATTGCCATAATTTCGGCCAATTAGATGATATTGTGGATGGTGTGACTAATTTTTATGTTATTAGGTATTATATGTGGTATTTGTTGAAGCGTATAGAAAAGTTTTGGTGGTTTCCGGGAGTGCCTAACCATATTTATCGCGAAAACTTTACACTTAACGTATCGATAAAAATAAAAAATGAACAAGTTAATAATTATTCTCAAAATGATTATATTACCAACTTGCTTGATGTAAACATTTATTGTTTGATGCTCGGTTTACATTTTAAACGCTCAAATTTTTAGTTTTACGCGATTTAACTTATCATGAAATCACAAGAACGCGTACAACACTAAAAATAAATAGTACATTTATCAACATCGTCAATGACTTGAAAACACAGGGTGTTATAAAGATAGATGTTGGTTTAAGACCTATGAGTCACTGAATGATGGATCTATTCTTCACATGGGAAATGAGCCAATAGCCCTGGTTGCTGATGGACATGTTTGTGAGATCAAAGATTTAGTGTCTGGAAAGATGTTTTCTTGTTTAATATTTGCAATGGTTCCTAATATAAGGAAGATATTTGGTTTCTAGTAGTGTTTAAACCAATTGTTGCTTATAAAAAGTGACTGGATCTAATAAATTTGTTTTATATAAACATGGTGTTCTTTTTTGGTTTTGGTTATTTGAGTAATTCAATGTTTAGGCTTAATATTGTTTAATGATAATTATTGGTTCGCGCTTTATGTCAACCTCTAAACTGAATGATTCAATCCTATGGCATGCTAGACTGGGCCATGTACACTATAAGAGGATGCAAGATATGTCTAGTGATGGGTTAATCCCATCTTTTAGCATAAACACTGAAAAATGTAAGACTTGCCATTTGGGACTAAATAACAAGAAACATTTCAAAATGCTAAAACGTAAAATGAAGTTTTAGAGGGGTGCTGATCCACGTGTGACTTATGTGATTTGCATGTACTCCCTCTTTAAGGGATAAGAAAATACTTGTGACACTTATTGATTGATTCTTCATGGTTTTGCTATGTTATTTATTACATACTATGGATGAAAGCTTAGTTAATTTAAAGTTATTCAAACTGAAGTTAAATTATAAACAAGGGTCCCTGATCAAAAGATTCAGGATTGACAGGGGAGGTGAGTACATGGATACTCTGTATTTTTAGTATGTTGTTATTATCCATGAAACAGCTACCCCTTATACTCTACAACAAAATGGTTAATTCCATGTTGTCCTACTTAGGACTAAGTCAAGGGTTCTAAGGTGAAGCTATTTTAACAACTTACTATTTATTAAATAGGGTTCCTAACAAAAGGAACTGGATAATCCCTTATGAAATCTTGACTAAAAAGAAACCAAATCTGAACTACCTTAAGGTTTGAGGTTGTAGGGAAGTTGTCAGACTCCCTGATCCAAAGCTGAAAACTTTGGGTGAAAGAGGCATTAAATGCATGTTGATGTGCTGTCGTGTAGGGTCGATTTATTGATTACCAAGTTTTAGTATTTTATTTAGCCGTCTTATTCAAAACAAACACTTTTTAAACGGGCAGATGTACAGGATCGGGTGGAAGTTTCGTGGTAAGTAAAGGTGTCGACACGAGAGAGCGAGGTTGTTAACCTTATATTTTATCGGTAATTTTAAATTACTTAATTAGTTAATTATAATTACTTGTTAAAACCTATGTATGTACGCTTCTAATGATGGATGGGGGAGAGAATAGCATAGTTTTATTGGTGGACAATTAATCAATTTCCTAAACACAATAAAAATGCAAGGAAAAACAGTCAAAGATAAAAGAGCGGTACAAGCCAAATGTAGAAAACCGTAATAAGCAATATTTAAATCGATTAAATGTGGTTTGTTTCTTTAGTGCAATGAATTCTTATCTTGAAGCGGCATATAATTCTTAAGACATAGGCGGGACATCATCCTAAGACCTAGACACGTTGAATCTTGTCACAATTAATGTATCCGTATAAAGCATGCTTTTAGTTTAATTATAATCTGTCTAGGGATTTAAGCAATGGTGATCTTGATAAACCCTAGCCCATCAAGACTTTACCCACTTACTGTTTGAATGGTTATCACTTATAACTGGTAGTTCATGTTCAAGTCTTATCATTTAATCAAGAACATTCTTGTTGAAACATTTACGGGTCCATCCTGCACGATCCAACTAAGCTCTTATTTAAAGACAAGACACAAACATTATTTGTGATCCTTTTGTCGAGTAATATAAAACCATGATATGGAGAAGCCTATCCCAGTATTAGTTCATTTGATAGGTGTTAACTAGACCCAGTTGAATGATAGGTCGCATATTTCAAACATGTAGAACAAGCATCATGTGATAAATATAATTACACTTTCAACGATTAAATCTTCATTAAGATAGCTAATACCCTAGGGTATTAGCCCATAAACATTGTAATTATACAAGCATGATCAAATAACCAAGGTAAACTAAATATGTTACCGAACGATACCAAAAATTAAATGATTACAGAGATAGGAATTACATGGTTTTTTGTTTTCTATAGAATCGTGACTCGATGCTTGACCTTTGGTTTTCTCTTATTTTCTTCAAAAATGTTCTTTTATGTGTATGGTAGGATGAATATGATTTTGCCACACCGAAAAACTTGTTTTTGAGTCTTCTTTATATAGTATGAAAAAGGCCGGGATTGCCGTATTGGCTAGGCCAATACGGCGTATTGGGGTGTTTTGTCTATCCAGCTGGATACGACGTATGGCAGAACAGTGATACGCCATATTGGGAATTTCTTGTACGCATTTTCTTGTGAAGAGTTGGCACTGATATGCCGTATCTCTTTTCTGGATACGACTTATTGGTCATAAATAAGCATCTTTAAATATCTTCGTTTTCAGCTCAAAATATGCGCCTTTAGCTTGTCTTACAAATCACTCCGGTATATTGCAATAACACTTTTGAATTAAGTACAAATTCTTGCAATAATGAATATAGTAATGGGTAACTTTTCGGGATAATTAAGGATATAATTGTAACGTTATTTGATGTCTTCAAATATCCCACCCATTTGAATCTAACCTGTCCTCAAGTGGGACTCTAGATTATATTGAAAATGTATTCCTAAGTGTCAAGGATTTTTTCCGTTTAAGCACTTCTTTCGTTTTTAAATCAACTGGAAAAGACCACCTCACGAAATATGGAAATAAAAACACTCAGATCACTCAAATAATCTAGGGTGTAACATTTAATTTGTATGCTCATTTTCTCGGTCATGATTAGTTTCATATCATATGCTTGGCAAGGATACACATCTTCACCACTAGAGCTAAGGAGAAACAATTCAAAAGGTAATTTGGGTTTTTATTATAAGGCTAAGGGTTGATCATTCTAACAATCTTTCACCGATAGTACCACACCAACAAGGCAGCTGAATCATACATACATGGCCGTAACGATGGAATAGACATGTACAATTCGATCACATCCTCATTCGAGTTTAACCAAGGGTTAAGATGAAGAACGATATAGTGTAGGGATCTTCTAACTTTCACCAAAAGTAATAAACCAACAAGGTGGCTGAATCACGCATACATGGCCGTAACGATGGAATAGACATGCATGACTCGATCTCAACCTCGTTCGAGTAAAACCTAAGTTTAATTGCTAGGAAAGGGAAGTAAATTGTTGTTAAATAAAATTCACTAAACAAATAGATTAAGCTTGGACAAATAAGGTAGTTGCTAGAAAATTTTCCTGACTGTTCCATGATAAAGACTCAAAATATAAACAAACACCATGATCATAGAAATGACAAAGACAACCTAAGTTGGCATTCCCATAATGGTCAGCTTCCCAATCATCCTAATCTTAACATACTTTTACAAAAGTGGTGATATCGGCCACTTTATACAAAACTATACATTGTTGATTTTTATCCACATATCAACGAATAATCGATCCTTCCAAGTATTTAATCGGTTTAAGTTTAGCGAACCGACTATCAATCATCCTCCTCTTTTTTGATGCATTTTCTATTTTTCTATTTTTTTTCATAATTAAAACAAACCTCGTGCAATTTCAACTGATCTTCACAATCCAATAATTCATGTCCGGATATTTTTTCCTTTACACTTCATCTCGAAACATTATACAATAATTGCAAAAAAAAAAAAAAAAAAAAAATCGAAAGTAGCAAACTACACGAGTATATATTTTCTCATGCATTGTGCTAATTAGCCTACCGAACCGGAGATAGAAAATTCACATTGACACATAAAAAAAAAACATTACACAAAAGGCAACTAGCAACTATGATTAAGTAGGCTTAAACTATATGGTAAGGCTAATGTTGTAAAGAGTAACGAGTAACATTTGGTGTGAAAAGACAGGAATACTCAACGGGTTTTTCTAGGGATCATAACTCTTATAACGCGAGTAAGAAAAGGATACACATGGTTTAACTAACCAATGTAGTTAGTTAAATTCACAACATTTAGGCTTTTTGGCGAGAGTGTATTTACCCAAGAAATGTTACCAGTAAATTAGTAACTTCATCTAAGTCCACGGTACTCATCGTTGTGGTCTCGAGTGATATACCAAGCCAAGTTCTAAAGTCCACTACATCACCGGTACACTCATAATTTTTGTGGAATTTTTTAGTAAACGTTTAGAAACGGAATAGGCTTAATTCTAACAATTTGGTATTAAGGGTTATAGTGCGCGAGGTCATGTAACTAGTAATTTTTACAAAAGTTATGCTAGAAAATATTTTAAATTTAGCATAATTTAAGCATATATCATATATTTGTAAAAGAAAGACAAGGGGCATTCTAATTCTTCATCCCGTAACTTAAATTTATGCAACCTCAACACCCAACATCCTCGTTGTATAGCTTAATACTTCAAGAAAATGAGAAAATAAAATTAGAACGAAGGAACTCCCCGACAGTTGCTCGAGATGATTCTCCAATTTGAGTTCTTAAGAAAAAGTATGTTGAGAGGCTTCAAAATGCTCGTACGAGTTCAACACATGTATTTTTCAGAGTATACCATATTGTCGATTTCTTTATAGCATGGTCCTGCATAAAAGTTTAGAAGACAAAAGTGCAATTCCTATCTCGGTTATACAATGGTTACAATTCAGGAAAACAATTAAACACACTGTACAGGTAGTCAATACGCCGTATCCCAAACCCAAGGATACGCCGTATTGTATCCTATAGAAACAAATATTTTAAAGTTTTGCAAAAATTAAATGCAGAAATTAAAGACTGATAACATCTAGACATGTTTGATACGGCAAATCAATAGAGGTTTGATACACTGTATTGAATGTCTGGGAAGATAGACTCAATAAAACAATTAAAATTACAATTAACACTTAAAAACCAACCTGGTTGTCCCTGGTAAGCACATTTCTTTCAGCTAGTCGTTTAATTAGACTTTTGTCCTTCTCTTCAGCTTCACACATTGTTTCGATTCGTCGAGCTTAAATGATCTCATTATCCTCCATATTGAAACTTCTATCGTAGTACTTTTTTGACCTTTGGCCGCTGACCTTAAAGCTCAAACCATTTTTATCGGTGATTTCAATGGCTCCATATGGGTACATGGTTTTTACAATGAAAGGTCCAGACCATTTTGATTTGAGTTTCCCCGGATGTAACTTCAAGTGAGAGTTGAATAACAAGACCTTGTCTCCATTTATAAAGTTTTTATCTCCGCGGAGTCTAGAGTCATGCCATCTCTTGGTTCTTTCCTTGTAGATTCGAGTATTTTTGTATGCTCCATCTCGTAATTCCATTAACTCGTTCAACTCCATGAAATGATTTTTTGCAGCAGCCGCAAGATCCATATTACTCTATTTTAATGCCCAATATGCTTTATGTTCAATCTCTACCGGAAGATGACAAGATTTATCATAAACTATTTTAAAGAGGGTGCATCCTGTTGGAGTTTTGTAAGCGGTTCTAAATGCCCATAATGCATCATTAAGCTTTTCAGACCAATTCTTTGGGTTATATCCGACCGACCTTTCTAAGATACGCTTAATGGCTCTGTTGGTGACTTCGGTTTGTCCATTGGTTTGAGGGTGATATGTTGTTGATATTTTATGAGTGGCCCCATATTTTAACAATGCTTTTTACAGCTGAGAGTTACAAAAATGCGTTCCCCTATCACTGATTAAGGCTTTAGGAACCCCAAATCTGGAAACAATCATTTTAGAAATTTAACCACTACACGAGCATCATTTGTGGGGAGTGCTTGAGCTTAACCCATTTAGACACGTAATCCACCGCTACTAAAATGTATTTGTTACCCTTGGAGTCAAAAAAGGGTCCCATAAAATCTAGCCCCCAAACGTCAAATACTTCACAAACCTGAATATTGTTTTGAGGCATCTCGTTTCGTGATGATATGTTTCCTAATTTTTGACATGCATCGCACTTCATTACATAATCTTTAGCATCTTTAAAGATACTGGGCCAATAGAATCCTGCTTTGTAAACCTTTCTTCCTGTAATCGAGGCACTATGATGTCCTCTAGTGGAACCAGAATGACAGTGTGCCAAGATTTTAAGGATTTCGTTTCCAGCCACACATATTCTCATTACATTGTCTGGACACAATCTAAATGCGTATGGTTCGTCCCAAAAATAGTTCCTTACTTGAGAGAAGAACCGTTTTCTCCTTTCAGGTGTCCACTTTGGAGGTACAACTTTTCCAACAATGTAGTTTACATAATCCGCATACCATGGTTTGTTAGCCTTAAAATATGTTGACTTATACGGAATTACATTAGTTCATAAAAGGCTTGACACGTAGGGACTAGAAATGACAAGTTGTATAAGCTAGTTATGTCAAGACCTATAAATACCCCCTCTATACTTCCATAGAGGGGTAAGGATTCATTTTTTGTATCATAAGGTGTGTGTTGTTTCTCTCTCTAGAAAACACACATCTTTCCTTCTCTACATCAATAATATGGCTTTCTATTTCTTTTATCATCCTCGACCTCTGGATCATGTGTTTTACTCTATTGACTTCAGAATCCATAGTAGGAGATGAAGCAAGAATCAAGAAAACTTGGTATAATCAAGGTCTTGTATATGAATGTCGTTGAAGAACTTTGAGAATTTTGCTTAGACTGTGAAGTACCATTGTCTTGGAATAACACAATAATATCCTGTGAGAATTGCTGATTACATCTCAACCTTTAAATTCTCTGGCTAACTTACCAACCTCGTATTCTGTTGGCTATTGTTGTGACCAATTGGTGAAGTAAACCCGATATAAAAAACTTGAAAATGAAGTACAATCCCCCAAATTTGTTACTTAAGCTTGCACTGTTGTTGATTAAAGAACGGTGCAAGATTAAATCTATAAGTACTCTATACCCGCCATCAAAAGTATAAAAAGTACAACACCTCTTGATATTATCCATACCGACATCTGCGTGTGACACTGAGTACTACAATGTAACTCCTTTAAATGATAGCTATAACCCGTGAGCACTATAATGTAACTTCTTACATCAGGAAATAACTAGATAATCCAAGTCTTAATCATAAGTTGTATACGTTCAAGCAAGTCATCAATCGATATATTGGGTTTGAAGAAAAAGGGTAGAAAGTAGAAGGAAGTCTCGATGATGAAATAAGTAGTCGCCTTCGTGAAACCCACTTCAATCTCAAATAAGGGATACCAAATCAACTTCGTGATCACTTGTCATCGTAATCCGAATCTTTAGCCGTTTGTCGTTTTAGTAAATCTTATTCGGATCGTTTTTGCATTAAGTGTTGTGTTTGTTGTTGGTGTTATGGAAGGTGTTTGAGTTTGGTTCTAGGTGATAAATCGGCTCCTTAAAAAATCTAATAGATCAGTTTTTGAAGGAATTAGTAGATCGGTTCCTAAAGAAATGAGTAGATCGGTTCCTGAAGGAGTGAGTAGATCGGTTCCTAAAGGAATGAGTAGATCGGTTCCTGAAGGAATGAGTAGATCGGTTCCTTCTTGACTTCAGTAGATCGGTTCCCAAAGGAGTCAGTAGATCGGTTGAGTAGATCAGTTGAAACTGGCTCTTGAGTAGATTGGTTGAGTAGATCGGTTGAAATTGGCTCTTGAGTAGATAGGTTGAGTAGATCGGTTGAAACTGGCTCTTGAGTAGATCGGTTCCAACAATTCGAAACCCACAATCTTCAAAACATAAAAAGACCTATTTTGATCGTTTTTATCCAAAATTTCTTGTACTTCTTACCTATCTAAGACTAGTAGAACCATAAAAACACAAA
>BQNB010213485.1:0-10058 GCA_026074375.1 Tanacetum coccineum
AGACCAGATATTGTACATGCTACATGTTATTGTGCTCGCTATCAAGCAAAATCGACTGAGAAACTTCTCACTGCGGTTAAACAGATCTTTCGGTACCTTAAGAATACCATTAACATGGGACTCTAGTATTCGAAGGACGGTTTTGAACTAACTGCTTTTTCATATTTGGACCACGCGGGTTGTCTCGATTCACGTAAAAGTACATTTGGTGGCATACAATTTATAGGAGGTGATAAGTTAGTTAGCTGGTCATTAAAGAAGCAGGACTGCACTTCAATGTCTTCAGCAGAAGCCAAGTATATGTCTTTATCTGCGTGCTACTCTCAAGCTCTATGGTTAAGAACTCAGCCTACAGATTATGGCTTTCACTTTGACAAAATACCTATGTATTGTGATTCAAAGACAGCCATAGCCATCTCGTGCAACCCAGTCTAGCATTCTCGTACCAAGAACATCGATGTCAGATATCACTTCATAAAGGAACAGGTTGAAAAGGATATTGTTGAATTATTCTTTGTCGGAACTGAATACTAGTTAGCTGACATGTTTAATAAAGCTCTATCGAAAGATAGGTTTAAGTATCTCATCAGACGACTCGGTATGAGATGTTTGACTCTAGAAGAAATGGAGGATCTGGTAAACGCATTTGCTTGATCCATCAAACATCAAATTTGTAAATATTTTTATTTTTCTCTTTATTTTGCTTTATAAATATTTTTGAAAAAGGAAAATACAAAAATATAAAACCAACAAAAAGAAATACAAAAATATAAAATCTAGAAAAACAAAATATAAAATCAAAAAATTTCAAAAATACCAAAAATAATCTTCTCGACATGTGTCTTGGAATCGATAACATTTACGTACCTAGAAATGTCGATTAACATTGACACGGGTGTGTAAATGAAGTTTAAGCAAGAGTTTAAACGTTTCAAAACATGTCATCTCTAATTTTTTTTATGACTTATATACATATCAGTGCATAACTCAGACCCGAATGTAATAGGAGAGTGTACATTTCAGTGCTCTTACTCTTTAAATAGAAGAGAAGTCTTCTATCATGGTTTTTAAAACCGTTGAACACAATTTTCAAAAAGAACTTTCTATGTCAAATTGTCTACAATATAATTTGTGGTATCTTTCCATAAAAAGTGGTATTTGTTAAAACTGTTTGTTCAATACTCCCTTCCTCAATATATTTAACAATTGGTACAATATTCAATACTTATAAGTGGTACAATTGGTAAAATGAATGCTCAACAATGTCAACTTAACAAGTGAATCAATTTCAGAGGGAGAGCTTTTAAAACAAAAGCCTTTTAATGTATTTTGGGTACATCTCATAAATGTTAATTTTATGTATCCAAAAATATTTTGTGAAATTAAAATATAGAAATTATAATGTCAATTAATAATATACATGGCATCTCACTCCGTCTTCAACATATTTGTGGTGTCATATTATTTTTTCCTTGTAACGTCAAGTTTTGAAAATTAGTGGTATCCCATACACTATGTTGAAGGGGAGCTATCAGAAAAATGAATTCATGCAATATCATGGTATGAATTTTCTCCTCGTGGAATTTTTCATGTCTTAAATTTTAATCAATTGGTATTTTAAATACTAAAAGATTTATTATTTTAAATAAAGGGAGAAAATGTGATATAGAAGAATGTGATCTTTAAGACTCTAAGTGCAACTCTTTCCTTGGGGGTATTTCAAAATGTATGTATCAAAGGTTTCACGGTTTTAACTCGCGATGTCGATGAAGTCCTAAGATGGTTAAGGTTAGCAATAAGTCCTATGATCCAACCAGAACCGGAGGATCTACCCAAGGCTAATCCATAGTTAGAAATAGCAGTCCTTAGGTATGATTGGAGATGAATGAGTATAAGGGAAAAAGGCCGACTAAGATTGAGCTAATACTAGAACAATCACAACAAGGTATTAGTGATGACGTCTTGGTAAGCATTGAAGGGGTAGAAGAATGAAAAAGAAATGTATGGATAAAGGGTGAAACAAAGCAGCCCTCCACACAACTTAGGCAGAAACCGGGTCAATACATAATCTATCAAAATCACAAAGATGATTGCTGGTATTGAAGAAAGTCGTCATGGACCCAGTGATGCAATACACAACCCTTCCCAGCCATTCGAGTTTCTCTCAAAAGAAACTTGTCTCATTTGTCATGGAGATACACACGTTATCTATTGACATCTCACTCTGAGATTGTTAATATTGAATAGGTGGCAGTCAGCTCCAGCCTCCGAGTACTAAAACCAAAGTGCACAAATTGAGTCTAGAGCCAAGAAAAGATCAAATTATAAATCTCATTAGGACACAATGTCAAAATACACTTGTTGAACACCATAAAGTTCACAAGTCATAACAAAGAGTCCTACATATTATCCTTGAGATCTTGCCAGAACATTCAGAGTGACACTCTTTAGTATTCACAGTGACGAATGTAAATCCTTCCAGAGTCAACATCAAACAGCTCTGCGGTAGGTGACTTGCAAGATTCTATATGAATCGAGTTTGTGCTAATTGGATATCATTTTTGGTCCAGTATATGAATTGACAACTTAAATCAGAAAGATAGTAACTATCTGATTCACTCTTACCGTATTGTCTGCTTTGAGACATTCCGGTAATGAGAACAAGCAAGCATGGTGAATCTAATACATCTGTGTTAGAAGATCCTACGCTTTGAGCTGAAAACCCTGTCAAGGAGATTCTTTAAATCTACCTGATCACAGGTATAGTATTTATACTATAAAACGAGGAACCGATGGTTATTGCAACCTAAAATTGAGGAATGACAAAGACATATTCGTCCATATCTGTTGTTTATTACTAACATTCAAATGCAGGTATAAATGTCGGTGTTGCAGCCTCGTTCCAGCTAAGTCGAATTCATTACCACATACTCATACTCGAGCTCTAAAAGTCAATCATTTAGCATCAAGAGTGTTGATCCTAAACCTCCTCAAAGATCTTCAAAGTCAAATCAAGAATCATATTTTGGGGAAATTGTTAGCCTTATGTTCATATATGTAAAAAAAGAATGCAATAAGTATGAGTACGTCGGTCAAGAGCACAAGTTGATCAAGAAAGTCAAATCAAGATGATTCAAGTCAAGGAGATGATGCAAGATGAAAGATCTCAAGAACTCAAAGTCAAAAGATGAAGGCTCAAGATCATAATCACATAAATGACAGCGAAAGAATGTCATCGGTCGTCTAAAGCATGAACGAACAACGCCATTACAAACAAGAAAAGACAAAGACAAGACCAAGGAAGGCAAAGCTCAAACGTTATATCTTCAACATTAGGGAAGATAAAGTCAAATCAAGATGACATCCATTGCTGATCCATATTACTAATAGTAATATCAAATAATAAACCATCAGATATATATATATACATATATATATATATATATATATATATATAATACATATACATAAGCAAAGTATCATACAAATTATTCTTAGGAAAGAACAATAAGTAATCAACACGGGTATCGTTCTCCTCGGTGAGAGGTGAATGGAAATCTACATTCATGTTGAAAATTAATCTTGATTGTCATTTAAGTTTTGGTATTGGTTTCTAAATCTAATAACGCAAAGAGAAAGCATATAAAGGCACGCTAAACTAGAAAATTTAAGCAGTTTAAAAATCCTAATGACATTTAAAGCAATTAAAACAATTTAAAATCAAACTAATTAACCAAATAAGACGAAATAAGACTCTAAAAACTCAAAATGCAAATTTCTTAAACCTAAATGACTTAAACTAATTTTTAAAAGACATAAAATATTTTTTTTGTATTTTTATTATTTTTTAAACTAATTTTAAAGCTTTTTAAAATAAAAATTCATTTAAAAATATTAAATGAAAACTAAAAATTCTGAAAAAATTATGAAAAATACTAGAATTAATAACAAAGGTTTAGGAAGAAAAACAGAATTCACAACTTATTCCAATAAGCTGTGAAAATTACAATAAGCTAAATAAGCAAAATTGGAAAAGGAATAGATAATAAATGGTGCATATGTTTAAACGAAAAAGACCCCAGGGCAGTTGGTTTGTGTGTGTGAAGGGCAGGTCACAGGTTCAAGTCCGGTGGCACCCTTTTTGGTAAAAACATTTTTTATATTTTTCTTTTTGAAAAAGCTAAAGAATAATCTAAAACTTACAACTTTAATAAATGGACTTTTTGACAAAACCTAAAAATAAGCTAGAAAAAAAACTACTAAAAAGCTGACAGTTAGCCTAACTAAAGACTAATAGGCATTTAGCTTAAACTGTTTGATTCTTTTAGGCTTAATAAGCAAATGCAAAACAAATAATCTGATGATAAATCCTAAGCTAGACTAAATAAGCACCTAGGAGCTAAAAATAAGCAAAAAGCATAAGCTAAAAGACAACTAAAAGGCTCAAAGACAGATTGACATTTAAAATAGACTAAAAGGACTTAACTACTACTTTTAAGCTAGAATAGAATACCATTAAGCACTAGAATTAAGCTTAAAAGTAAAAACAGATAAAGAATAGGACCTAATAAGCACTAATGACTAGATTTAAGAAAACCAAATAAGCTGATAAGTACTAGAAGGCAATACGACAGTAGACTCAAACAGAGGCTTAAAGGACTTTTGAAAACTTTGAGCTTAAAATTTAGGACTAATAAGCATGTGAAATAAGCTGAAAGGTTAAAACAAATAAAGCGCTTAACTTAATTAACTCAAATAAACAAGACTTAAACAAAGAATATTAGAAAATAAGCTAAAAAGGACAAATGCAAATGACATACTACTACTACTACTTGTTTTTAGCTTTTTAAGATAAAATGACTAAATTATAGCTTAAAAATAAGACTCAATAAGCAAGATTAGAGACTAAAAGTTAAAAAACAGATCTAGAATGACAATTGGAAAACACAAATAATCTGGACATAGGAAAATTGATTTAGAAAATAAGCTTATAGAAGACAAATGAAATTGACAGTTAATACTACTATATTTTTTTGGCTTTTTGATTTCTCTTGACTACTAAAATTAAGACTCAAAACTTACTTTAAACTCAGAGAAAAATGAACAATGATGCAATAGAAACCAAATTAAGCACACCAAAAACTACACCTTAAGCATACCTCTAAATAAGCAGTTTAAAACACTTTTGGAATGACAGATTTGAGATTATGGTTAAACAGCTAGAAAACTTAACAAAGCTTAATCAAAGCTTATTAAACCTATCATTAAGACTTAGTTAGAGCTTATCAAAACTGCTTGTGCCAAACATACCCTTAAACTTTTAAAAATCAATTTTAAGTTAAGACAGATTATTATAAGCTTCAAATAGTAAAAACAGATGAAGAACTAAGCTCAATAGTGACAATTAAGCACAAACTACAAATTAATAAGCTCTAGAAACAAGCTAATACTTTTAGCAGCATTAACTGCTTATTCAAGCAGTTTTAACACTAAAAGAGGACAGATCCTCATAAAACTAAAAACAAGCTATTCTAAACTATAAAGTGAATTCAATAAGCTTCTTCAAGACTAGATAAGCACAAATAAGCAACATAATAAGCAGATTTAATTACTAAGACAAAATTTAAGCCAAAAACAGTAAAAGAGAATGTACATTGATCCTAGCTTAACAGGGATCAAAAATGCTCAAAAGAGCTTATCTAAAAGCTCCAGCTTATTAAAATAAGCTGGTAAAACCCCATAAGCCCATCCATTTCTGGCTTATCATCCATTAAGCTAAGAACCACCATTTATCACTGTTAGGATTTTAGATCTAATTAACAGTTAAACATATCACGAGTACACAGCGGAAAGATCAAACACGTGTAGAACTTATAATTAACAAGGGATTGAAGATATATACCTTTAGCAAGGAACGTTAGACTGCTTATAGCAATAAACGTAATACCGTCTTTAATATACGCATGTGTATAATACCACGTGAAACCACCAAGATCAAAAGAATGATCTCTCTAAGTATTCACACACAATGTGTTCTTAGCAAACAATGTGTATGCTAGTACTAATATTGTTTAACTAAATGATCTCTTTGTCTTTGAATCAATCAACACACGAAGCACCTTCTTGATTGTAAAACCTTAAAACGAAAAACCCTAAGGGTTTGTTTGTCGATTCGTTCAACAAGGGGAAGGAGAAAATAGAATCCCTCAAGGGTTTTGAGGTTCGGTCAGCCAAGGGAAAGGGCAAGGAGAGATTTAGAGTTTTTAGGTTTCAAGTTATATTTTACAAAACACCCTAAGACCTCCTTTTATATCCCTTACAATCTTGGTGAGAAAGCCAGCAATCTTTTAACACCCCCAAATTTCACGCAGCGAAATATACAACATTGGGTGTTAATTCATAGTACAATTGCACAAGGATATGGAAAACGACTCGAAAAGAGGCGTTTAAAAACATTGTTCCATTTAAAGAAGTTTCAGAGTAATTAAACATACGTCCCACAGAATCGTTACCAAATTCATAACATAGGTTTTCCAAAACATGGATAATTAGTTTTATAAAATGGAACAAAATACAAGTTCTTAAAAACTTTTAGCGCAGACTCCTCGTACACAGCATCCATCACCCTTGGTTACCTGAGATAAAACATGCTTAAAAAGTCAACAAAATGTTGAGTGAATCCATAGAGTTTTTGAAAGAGATAAAAGAGAACACAAGTTGTTGTTCACGTGTGACTGTTGACGGACTAGCCATTAATCAAGTTTCCTATTAAATAAGCTCATGACACCGAAGCTTGACGTTAACACATATCTTGTATGTAAAATCATGTTGCCCATAACTAGTATATTGCTTATACCTAACTTCTAAATAAAATTGTCCAGTTGACTGGGTGCTCGAAAGGAATCGATTATACCCTCGAAACAGGGGCTTCAAACCCAATAGATCCTATTTACCTATACTACGCTCACCCAATTGTATGCAATAACATTCATGATGTGGTCTTTTGGCAATACTACTCATGCAATTAATCTCCTATTCGGGTCAGCATACCATATAGTTCTTGTGTTCAGTTATAAAACAAGCCATGTAACACCCCCCTCGTGGGGTTTATAAATATAGTTTAAAAGTTGAAAGCGAGCTATGAACTACACCGAAAGAACACATAAATCATAAGTATAACAAGATCATTAACTGAGCGGGAAGTACCTACGCACCTCCTAATAAGACTTGACTCGAATTTTATTTTTTTTTTTTTTAATTTTTTTTTTTTTTTTTTTTTATTTTTTTTTTATTTTTATTTTTTTTGTTTTTAGGTACATAGAAAGTAACAATAAGTAAAAAATAATGCATGTGATCATGAGAAGTGTTTCTGAATAAGATATGGCATGCCACAAGAACTCCCAAGTCCTTTTTAATCCTAAATTGACTGGTGACCTGGTATTATAGGCAAATGAACATCTACTAAGTTTCGGCTTCTAACTTTTATTTTATCACGGTGTGCTATACGTTTATAGATTTTTAGACTAGTCGTAAAAACTCGGTTTCTGATTTTTACTTGACTTCATGGACTCATATCTCCTAGCTCACAAATGTTCTATATGTGAGGCTTTCACCTCTGGCAAGCTATTTGTGTCTAGTTTCCAGAAATGTAAGTCGCATAATTTACAAAGTTTCATAACTATGTGAAAATACCATTTTACCCCTGGTTGTCCAACACAGAAAGTTAGTAAAAATTTTACCCTTTACTAAAATGGCCATAAATCCCAAACTCCTGATAGCAATGAAGTTGCGGTCAAAGTTTTATGGTTTTTCCTTATGATGTCTACTACTGACCCAATCTTTAAGATCTATTATTTTATGGCAAAAATTTGGAGTTTAACTCGTATTCTAAACATATGTCCAGATTTGACCTATTTTCTTGTTTTGACCATAACTCACTCATCCTAAGGAGTTGGTTGAGCATCCATCTATCCTGAATGATCTAAGATCTGTATCATTTCCAGTCATGAAATTAATCAAAGGCACCAGCCAAATAAATCTTATTATAATCACACATTTTTCTACTATTTTCAAAACAGTTCCATTATTTCAACTTATAACCTTTGTAAACATCATTTTACTTCATCTAAGACCTAGCCCAATGCCATAACTAAATGAAAACACCCTCAAGAACATCATCACATATATATATTCAGAACTTAAACATCCATTTTCATGGATTAAAATCAAAGAAAAACAAGAAATAAAAAGGTAAGACTAATAAAAGAAAGATTAGGGCTTACAAAAGAAAGATTAAGGCTAGATAAATCAAACACCAATCCCTCTTATCTTGTGGTGGCTGATTTCGAACCAAAAGATGACTTTTTTCATACCCAAGTTTATAATGCTACTAAACTTCCTAAATATCACCAAGAATCTCCCCAAGAAAACCCCAATCAAAAGCTTCAAGAAAACATCAAGAAACAAGCCCTAACTTCTCAATCTCATGAATCTTTACTAAACTTTGTCAAGAGGCTTTTAAATTGTTATAATGGATAAAAGGAGTAGGAAAATTTTGTGAGGGTGGTGGTGGTGGTGCTAGAGTGTACGGCAGCAGCTATAAGAGAAGTGAAGGAAGAAAAGATTTTTGAAATGGTAAGAAATGAAAGGTTTGCATGAATGGGGAAAAGAGATGTGAAATGAGTAGGTTTATAGAAAGTTGTAGTGAGTTTGTGTGTGGGTTTGTAGAACCGGCCATAGGGCCTTGGGTTTGTAAAAATATTATTTTTTATTTTTAGTTTATAAAAGTTTAATTAAAGTTTAGTGTAAGTTTAATTTATTAAAGGTAAGGTTTTAGGTAAAAACGCGAGTTTTAACAAGAATTTACATAAACGCGAAACACAACGGAAAATGAAAATGATGAAAATTATAATCATCGGGGAATAATTATTGTAGATTATAAATCACTTAAGATGCAAGACGAATAGATTTCTAAATACGCTCACTCAAAGCTAAGAACAGAAAATCTTACTAAATCGGGTAAACGTAAAATTAATAACTCGCTTAAAATGTAATTAGAAATAAAGCTCGGAGTAAATAGTGACCTTAAATACGGAATGTTACAATTCTCCTTTCATATGGAAGGAGATATTCGGCCAACTAAAGGAGATGGGACAAACCAAATCTTTTCCTTTTCCTAATTTTGCATATTAGTCCTTTAACTATTAACGACTAATATTTATTCTTGTTAAACTTTTAACAACCGTTTGTTTAAACATTAATTAATATATTACATTAATATATTAAATATATTATTCTACATATTAACGTGTGCGTCCTCTTAGGCTCGAATAACTCCCAGACATATATAATTTATATTTGTTCATATTCCAACAGCTCCCACTTGGACATGTATAAATTATATAATAACATTGGTAAGCGTCTAGCAACACGCCAATGCTCCCAGAAATATCCGAGTGTGGTCTCTCAAAACACGGACAAAATGATTTATGAATTTACAATCCCTTTGTTTCTGATACCGTGTTAAAAATAGATATGGATCAATTTCATTCTATTATTTAACGATTCTGTTTCTCGTATATGTAACTAATCAAGATTACCGAAAATCAATGAGACATATCTACATGAGTTTTTGGGTACGGCCATACACACATCTGATTAATTCTACGAGGGGCCTAGTCGCATCTTCTTCAACTATTGAAGGAACAAATTCTATATTGACTACAAGTGCCAAGTCATCATGCTTCAAAATCACCTCTGAAATAGGCCTTATTAGTTGTCCAATTTTTAGGATAACTTAGACTAGATCAAGAAGGATTATCCACATATGCAAGACCTACTTGCATCTCAAGTCTGAGGATTTTGTAAATAAAATCACTTATAAGGTTTACTTAATGACAACGATCCATAAAGTAATATCCTTGTGTTGGGGAAATCCAATATTCATCTTATGAATATCATCCGAGTTTGGTGGACACATCCTTAATATCAACAATATCACCAATCACTTAGAATTGCCTTAGTTTAACAATATTCCCATATTGTTAATCGACAACGGA
>BQNB010213487.1:0-10058 GCA_026074375.1 Tanacetum coccineum
TTTCATACTGTTGGTAATAAAAATCACAACCTATTTGTTTTTTTTGTGATAGCGTGTTCGCCTATATGATCCTTGAGTGCCAACGTGTTTAGAGGAGAGTTCCTACACGGAGTTCCAGTTCTTGATTGCTGCTTTCATGATGATACATCTTGTTTTGAGTGCTAGTGGCGATAATATTGTCCGAAGGTATGCGACAACTTTACTCTTATATTTGATGTCATATTTTGTCAATACTTAGTTCCAAATTATGCACCTTACAGTCTTGGCTATGATATGTTCAACTGCTATTGTGGTACTTGTTTTTTTTCTTTCTACGTATACTGCATACTACATACCGATTTATTTATCGAGCAGAAATTTTGTTGTTTGTTCAATAGAAGTGTGTCGTGCATACTATGTACCGATTCTGTTTGCTCCTCCCTTAGAAGGGGAGATTCTTACAAAGTTGTTAATGAACGGTATTTTTTTACCGGGATTCATATATCTACAAAGTCAACAGGTGATGAATCTTGTTGTTAGCTTGTAGGACTTATTATGTGATCTGTCAAAAAAGAAATAAGACATAGTTGGTAATAGGTTGGATGTACATATGCAAATAGGCTCTCATTTTTGTTCTAAATATTTGGTGATGGTTTATTACAGGTCGGTTTTATGCATTTGAGAAAGCTCATAGGCTGGATCCCACTTCTAGTGGACGTGGTGTCCGTCAATTAAAAACTGCCCCCCTTCAGCGTCTTGAAAGCGTAAGTACTCTTTGAAAATCTAAATCCCGTTTTTAATTGTCAGGAAATAACTTAATAATTTTCCCACCCTTCATTTTTCATATTTTTAGGATGTTTAATCAAATTAATTATCCTATGCTTTTAAACAGGAAAATGATCCAACCATGATTGAGAGGATGAACAAAAGTGATGGTCGTTGAGGGCAATAAACGTATAGAAGCTATATCTTACGCACACAATGTTCTGAGCAGTGTTGACTATCATCGACGTCTTTCAGATAAAAATTGCTCTTATATACAGGTAATACCCATTATAATGCTTCTTCTAGTCGATGTGAAAGTAAAGACAATGATTACGTTTTTTTGTTTTATATGTGTGTTTTTGAACAATGGAGATCGTGATTTGATGGTTCCGTATTTGGGTACTATAAGCTGGATTGAATCGCTAAACTTGTCGGTTGTAGATGATTTGGAGACCGTGGTTCGTAGACAAACAAGTAGTCGGGTTAGTTGTGCTGTCACTTGGAGCTAATATGAATTCCTATAATCAGGATAAATGCATAAAATTTTGACGTTTTGGCACTATGCTGCACATATATTCTTTTTTGCAGGTACACCATGAAATACTTGAATGACAACTACTGCTTAGCATCTGCTTCCGTAAAGGTAAATTTCGTCGCATGAAAATTGGACATGCTTTTTGGTTTTAAAAAAAGTTCAGCTAATAGTCTGAGTTTGAGGCCACCCATAGAGAACTTGCAGCAGAGATCAGGTTTTGGTTATGTGTCTAATTAGACAAGCTTCAAGAAAGATTCCACCTTTTTGACTCTAAATACATTTCGAGCCTTAAAACTTAAGAGTAACTGATGTAAATAGAAGCACGTTTTATTCCTAGTTGAGATACGAGTGCAGTTCAGACACGTGCCTGATCAAGACATTATGCATGTTTAATCGATCTTTTAGGACGAGCAAGGCATTTTGATGAAGTGGTAAATCAGCTCAGAAAGATGCCTATTAAACCTGATGCTCGTGTTTGGAAAGCTTTATTAGGGATTTGTAGGATTCATGGAAACTTAGAGCTAGGAACGGTAGCTGTTGAACGTTTAATTGAGTTGGAACCTCAATCTTCTATAGGTTATGTGTTTCTTACAGGTATATATGCAGGTTCTTGGAAGTGGGAATCAGTAGCAAAATTGAGAAAAATTATGAATGAAAGAGATGTAAGGAAAGATCCAAGCGTTAGCTGGTTAGAAAATGAGAATAGGTATGCATCGTACAGGTATGAAAGAGATGTATGGAAAGATATGTATGTTATCATCACGAGCGCATTAATATTTTCCAAAAATGGACACTAAAGTCTCTGTGGGTCAACTTGTACTTAAAAGTAACATGGTTTCTAAAATTTTATTTTCATTTAATGTCGAGACTGATTGTCTTGTACAGAAAACGCAGAGGCTCCTAGAGCTAACAAATTTGTTATAACAGATGAGTACTTTTAGCGGGTGATACAAGCTCTTATGATACGTCTTAGACAGCATGAGGAAATTGTTGCACGAGGAGGTATGCATTGATGACAACATGGTTTACAATACATATAGATACATTATGAAATTAAAGTTGGGAGATTTATATTTTCTTTTCTTTTAGGGACTGGAATAGCCAGAATGAGGCAAAGAGATCTGATATAGTGGTATGTGGGTCAACAGAATGAAAAGAACAACTACAAATCCATGGAAGAGGCAAAGGCTGAAGTCACCAAGGTCAAATCTATCATAGATGTAATAATTTGCAAATGTAGAATGTAGCAAACATATAATGGGTCAAATAGTTTGAATGGGTTGAAAATTATCTAAAATGACTATTAATGCGTATTTGATAAGTTACCGTATTTAACAACATTAGATTGTTATTCAAGTAGTGTGGTTTCATTTTTATCTTTAATATGTTAATTATTAAATAACCTTTTTTTGTTGTAATTTGGGCATAAATTGCAGAGTTTGGTAAGAAGGGAGGGCTATCTAATCGTGGTAGACGAAGAGGGAGTCCCAACACAAGGGGATGATGATGTAATTGGCAAGCGGACTTTTTGAAACAACATGATGCTTGCTGTGGCACCTAACTATGTTTATAACACCTCATGTTTTAGGTCATTGTATGACATTATGTAATCCACTGATTATTTTTAGGGTTTTACGCGTTTGCTTTTAATAGGTCAGAAGATTTCTTTTTGTTTGCTAGTGGGTATTGTGTTTTTTATGAAGTGTTAAAATTTATTTTGTCAAAGCAGGATGGTGTTTTTTGTTTTCTTTTGGTGTGGTTCAAATTTTTTTGCAGGGGGGGGGGGTAAACCTTTTTTCCCATACAGTATTAGTGTTAATGTTCTATTATCACTTTGTGGTGTTAGAATTCAGATATAGTGTCAGTGTTTATAAACAATGGTCTGGTTTTTTTCTGCTTACAGTTTTATCTTGCTCTTTGGTTTTAGTTCATTTGTTTCGGTCTTATTTCTTGTTAGTTATTGCCTGTCCATTGACGACAGTATTCCACAGTGCTCGCTCCTTTTATTAATTTATTTTTGCTGATTCAGTGAAAAAAAAACCTGGCTGATGCCTAGGAGATTAAACTCACTGGTCCAGTCTCGAATGATGAACTAAAACCCGGTTCTTCAAGGCCTTGTCTTTCAGACCGCTAGTCATGGTGGTTCCTAGTTAGTCATAGTTATGTTGTCGAACTCGATTATAACCTGCCTGGTTGGAACCAAGGACGAGTTGATGCCCAGTTTGAAACCTGTTCAGCAAGGTCCATATAGAAATCTATTAAGGGTTATCTTTATTTATAGTTTCACCTTTTTCTAGAAGAAGCTGCAAAGTTTTGATACCATGATTTAAATCCCATTATAATTTTATTGACACAAAGACATACACTCAAATAGAGTTCACGCACACGATATCGATCAGTTATAACCACATTAAAGTTAACCCATCTTCTAACACATGGATGTCCACAATATATGTAACCATATGCAAAGGATTGTAAAAGTTAAAATCAATATACTTGTCTCACAAGCGTGATGGACTCACTCAGTTGTCAAGTTAGAAAAGAATTCAACATGATAAATGAAAAAAAACAAACAAATTATACACACATCAATGAAAAACTATATATAATAAGTAGAATTGGATCAGTTGAAAAAAAACTTCGGGTAAAATAAGGCTCTTTCCTTCATACCTTATGGAAGATAAGATCAACTAACAAAAGCTGTGGGTTCTTAAAACTCTAAACTCCGAGTAACAATGCAGACGTGCGCAAACCGGTTAACCAGTTTCGGTTTCGGTTCGGTCAACAGAAACTAGTTTCGGTCAACGAACCAGTCAAAACCGGTTTGGAAGAAACCGAAACCGGTTTGTGTGCGGTTTGTAGTCGAACCGGTCACACCGGTTTAGAACCGGTTCATGACCGGTTAACCACCCAAACCGGTTTTGACCGGTTTTTTTTTTTTTTTTTTTTTTTTTTTTTTTTTTTTATTGTTTCCGTATTTTTTCGTAGGTTTTGTACGTATAAACCGAATAAAACTTCAACTTTTATTTAATAGAAAAACCCTAATACATCAGAAACGAAATACATTGAAAAGAAAAATACAACACAATGCAAGAAAATTTAAAATACATCATCAACAACATAATGCAAGCGAATTAAAAATACAACATACTAATCGAAAATTAGTAATCATCTTCGACTTTTCTTTCGTGCTTATCAATAAACATAACCGTGGTCTCACCCCTCGGTCCCCGAGAAAAAGAGTGCCTTCGCTGCTAGCATCTAGTGCAATTTCTTCATCGGATAGTGGAATGACTTATTTTTTTCGCTTGCATTTCACCTCGTCATCCAAAGACACTTCTTCAAACTAAAAGGGAATTTCAATAGGGCATTTGTCTTGTTTACCCCCGCCCTCGAGCGCCAAGTATCCTTCAAACACATGAACAATTCTCTAAAGATGTCGGAGTGAGTCTTGTTCTTCGGATTGACAACACCCTCCCACTTGTTGAAAATGCGGATTCAGAAGCTACCGAAGAAGCTTGTACACTTATTATATCCATGCCAGCGAGATATAACGGGAAAACATTGATTCCTTTTCTTTTCAAAACCTAATACATCATAAACTTGCAAACATCTTTGGGATGAAGATGTTTGACAAAATCCGAATTGACATAAACGCTCCATATTCGCTAGACATTGTATGAATCGCTTCCTTGCCCATTTTTTTGTATGTGCTTTTAAAACCGTTTAGCAAACGGCTATAATTTTATTTCCGTCACTCGCCTTCGATGAAGTAGCATCTCTATCCACTTGTTGAGATGATCGATTTGTGTTAAACCATTTTTTATAAATAAAGATTATACAAAACCATCCAAAGATTCTTTAAAATAACTTTTTGACATAGTTGCAAAACCATCGTCAAAAACTCCAAAACCGTACTTATCTGACTCGATAAGTAAAAGTCTACCCCGTATTACATAAAACATGGATATTTAAGACGGCTTGCAAAAAAAGAGATAATTATCGTGGCATGTGTTAAAATATTTCTTAAGTTTTTTCTTTCATTGGATTAATCATACTTGACAAAAGTACCCCCCACTCAAGTTCATATTCGCTTAATACTGTACTCATGAAGAAAATCTGTTGAAGTACTAATGGAGATGTTGGGTAGTAAACCCCCGATAAAATTTCCGTGACATTGTTAAACACTTCAAGTAATTGGGTTAAAGATTGAATAATAACCCAATTTTTAGCCGAAAAACGCTTACACCTATTTTTATTGGCCAAAAGGTCATGAAAAATACCCCAAAGTAGTTTGTTGTTTCAAACCACTTAGGAACATATGATAAGTGGAGTTCCATCGTGTTGGAACGTCCCAATTTGGTCGTAAACAAGGTTTCTCTGCATCTTTATAGATTTTAACATAGCGTTGTCGGGTTCTTGCACTTGATTTGAAAATATCATATAACATTGTCTTAAAAGACTCTCTTGTTGCATCAATCGCGGGGACCTCTAAACCAGCTTGCATAACCAAGTTAATGATGTGTGCAACACAACGACTATGATAAAACCTACCCCCCATTGGTGGCTCGTATTTTAATTTTAGTTTATCCATGGCGGATGTGTTGTTGCTAACATTATCCAATGTTTGATAAACCGGTCATAAAACCGGTTGAAACAAAAAAAAACCAAACTGGTTCCAAACTGCCGGTTTGGCAAAGAACCAAAACCGGTTTGGTCAAAATCGGAGTTGACCGGTTCGGTTTTACGGTTTCAAACCGGAACCGGTTTTTAAACCCGGTTTTATTTGCACCTCTATAACAATGTATGGTTTCCAAAATTTACATTAGTCACGTGCGATTTTATAGGAGTATAACATTATCATATCAATATTAGTAAAAAAAACAGAAGTTCTTAAAGATACATATAAATAAATCTCTATTGAAATGTTAGAAAATGATCACCGTGATTTAATTTGTTTCTATTCGACGATTAAACGTTATTCAGATGTTTAATCATCCGAAAGAAATGCCCAATTTATGGCAAAATCAATATTTTGCATAACTTGACTATTTATTCTGAAAGAAAAACTTTAATTTTGGGTCGATCAATTAATTAATTTGATCATTTCTTATACATGGTAATTGTTTGAGGTTCGTATAAATTCTGATCATAGGTTGAGAGAGATGCCTTCGTAACAAGAACATTTCACCGGTACGTATATATATTGCTAACCCTTTTTCAATTCATGCAAATCCTGAATCCTTATTGATAAATCGATCTTGTTTATATCTACACTTAGCATTGACATATAAATGGTGCATGGGAAGTTTTGGTTTTGATTTATTGTGTGCATATTTGTTGGTCATTGTCTTATTTAAATATTTTGATTACTTTGATGTTGGTCAAAATTTATGATTATCCAGATGTCTTAATTAGTACTTATATATTTGAGCTTCAAAAGATTGATTGGTTTATGATCGAGAGATATCTGAACTGGTTTGTTTACCTTGCACCAGTTTGCCCAAAATGTTAGCTTAATCTGATGGTTCAACCGCTTAAACCATGAACTCGGCTAGATCAATTAAAAAACGATTCTTAAAACACTGCAAATAAATGATTGGTGCACTTTGTGTTTGTTATCAAAGCTATTTGAAGATGTATTAGATTAGTGAATAGTGATGTTGGCCCTCTAGGTATTTTGGACTTGAGACATTCTCACATTCATCAATAATTATCTAGTTTAATTCCAATGATTCAATTTTAACTCCAACCCACAAAATGTACACATCAAAACTCAACTCCCTTAATTTATATTACTAACAAAAGGTAACAGATTTATCAATAAGATTAAGAGAATTAATGTACGATGTATACGAACCTAATCATCTTCATCGGTCGTTCTATATACTGTTCTAGTAATGTGAGCTTTGTGGTCTAAACAGAAATAAAGACAAAGAGCGGTCATTACAGTAAAGAAAAGATTAAAGAAGAAGGATGTCATGGCTCCTTCATGTATCAACCCCTTCAAATGATCAAGATGAAGAGTATCTCGGGTTACTGCCAACTGAGGCTAACGAGCCCATGTTGAGTCTAATTTGGGAAAATATAGCGATCTTACGTAAGGGTACGTTGGAAGAACGAGCAGAAGCCGCGATATCCCTTGGAACTATAACAGAGGACAACAAGAGATACGGGAAGTTAATAATTGAAGAAGGTGGGGTCCCACCGCTGTTAAAACTCGCAGTAGAAGGGAATGAAGACGGCCAAAGGAACGCCGCACGAGCTATTGGGTTATTAGGTCAAGATCCCAAAAATGTTGAAGATATTGTAAATGCGGGTGTTGGTGCTATATTCGCGAAAATTTTAAGATTTTCGCCAATGAAAGTACAATTAGTCGTGGCGTGGGCGGTTTCAGATTTAGCTGCAAGTTACCCAAAATGTCAAGAACACTTTTTGAAACACAATGTAGTTGAGTTGCTTATTGGTCATTTAGCGTTTGAAACAGTACAAGAGCATAATAGATACGCGATTGCTAGTAAACAAGATATGTCGATTGATATGGTTGTTTTGGACAATAGTGATACTGGGAACGAGGAACACAAAAGGTGTCAGGTTTTGCATCCACGGCCCATAAAAACCTACCGTATGCATGATATGCAAAACATGGCGATGAACACACTTATTGAAAACTTAGGAAAGAACCGTAATGACAGGTCACACAAGTATGAAGACAACACTAGAAAAGAAATCCCGTTTGTGGGAAGTGTTATTGCGAAGGAATTTGATGATCTTGAGACGAAGAGTCAAATGATGGTGATGGTGGCTCGAGCTTTATGGTACCTTTGTTTGGAAAATGTTGCGATTTGTAAAACTATTACCGAGTCACAGGCACTTCTTTGTTTCACACGTCTTTTGGAAGAAGGCGAGTATGAAGTACGATACATTTCAGCTATGGCATTGGTTGAAATTACCGCAGTGGCTCAAGACCATGCTGAGTTAAGAGAATCGGGGTTTAATCGGACGTCTCCTGCCACTCAAGCAGTTGTTGAGCAATTCCTGAAAATCATACAACGCCCAAACTCAGGCTTTCTCATCCCAAGCATCCAATCAATTGGAAATTTGGCGAGAACGTTTCCTGCCGCTGAAACAAGAATCATTCCTCTTATGGTAAGATTACTTGAACACACTGAAACATGTGTGGCAGCGGCAGCAGCCGTCGCTTTAACAAAGTTTGTAACACGTACTGAAAATTCCCTTCATGTGAACCACTGCAAGACGATAATAGATCTCGGGGGATGTATACAGTTACTTGTGTTATTGTATCTTGGGGAAGAAGCAGTTCAAATCCCAGTGTTGATACTCCTTTGCTACCTTGCAATGCACGTACCTGATAGTGAGACCCTAGCTAGAAATGGAGTGCCTGTAGCGCTCCTTTGGGCAGCGAAACAAGATTGTTTTATTTTTATTTTTAGACGGTATTCATCTCTTGATACCCTACTTGACGAAGTAAGACAAAGATTGAAGATCTACTAGAGGCATCTGCTAGAATATCATATATGCCGTAACACATGTAAAATAACAAACGATAAGTTTTAATATAGATCTTTATGTCATAACTTTTCTTTCTAATAATCAGAGGTTGAAAATTTTGAGCCGTTTGGCTTTTTTTAACATTATAAGTTTGATACGTTTCGATACTATACAAAGATCTATACTACAATCACAACTTGAGAGATACATACCGTTATGTTTAGTGCTGTTAAATTAGTCGTTTTGTCATTATTTCATCACTAATGTATCCTTGTTGATCTTTTGTAGTTTTTGTAATGCAACAGTTTGTTACGATAACAGGCAAGACAGTAAAAGGTCGATAATCGTTGGTCTTATACATCATCTGTCCATGTTCTTTTTCGGATAATATTTATCGACCCTTTTCTTTCCTTTCATTATAGGAGATCTACACAATATTGTATGAGTGCTAGTAATCGTACGAGTGGCTAACATATGCGGTCACATCCCATCTCCCCCTTTCCATTTGAAAATTCTTTTAGCTCGTTTGTATAGTCATCTACCCTTGTATAAATACTTTGTTCCTTGCTCAATAATTTACGTGGTACGATTCATTTATGAAAGCTCTTGTCGAAAACTTCCACATTTATAGGAAACCTGGAAACTAGGCACCAACTTTTTTTGGGAACATTGTATCTCTTCTGCCATCTTCGTGTCCATATAAGATTGCATTTTTTATAACATCATAATTTTACATGCTATAGCTACCATGAAAAAGGTGTTGCCAAAGCTAACAATTGAGTTTTTTTTTTTAAATTGCAAGACCAAATGTTTCACCCATGTCTAAGTCCTTAAGTTTTACGCCATTCGGCAATGTCAAATCAAACTTGCATAACAAATTTGCCAACATCTTCTCAACAACCGCCACTGCGTAAGCTTTACCAGGGCAGCCATACATCACGATATCCATAGAACTTCCAAGGAACCTTTCGGGCACAAATTCATTAGGCATGTCCGGTTGTCCCACACTTTAGGATCCCTTGCAATTGCCCATGTATTGATGTAAACTCTGGTTCCTTTTGCTATGTCAAATCCCATTATATTCGCATCTTGCATTGAAACTCGAGTAAAATGGGAGAGCCGGAAGGTGGAGTCGGGTAGCTTCCATGATAACAACTTTAGGTACTTCATTTGATCAACATCACCGTCTATGATATGTGTTGCTTCCCATTAATTATCTTCCTCACGTCCTCCTGCTCTTTCTTTAGCGCATAAGGATGTTTCAGGA
>BQNB010213489.1:0-10058 GCA_026074375.1 Tanacetum coccineum
TTGGCATTTAATTGCATTTAATTTCCTTTAATTTTCGTCAGATGGAAAAGTGCGCCGCACTTTTTTACATGTGTGCCGCACTTGGTGCATTTTCAGCTCTTGGACCAAAAATCAAAGTTGTAGAGAATTCTTTCCCGGACGCCTGACCGCCAAAATCGCGTCAAACGGAGTTCGTATACAAGTCATATATCATTGGGTATTGTCAAACATCTCTTTTTCAGATATTAAAAATCAAAAAAAATATTTTTCATAATTCTATGTTTGTTTTGTAAAGCTTATTATTTTCCTTATTTTGCTTGAGGGCAAGCAAACCTTTAAGTGTGGGGGTGCTTGCGCCTTTTGCACTTATTTGTTACAAAAACCAAAAATATTTTCAAAAATTTCACACCTAATAAAAAATTAAAAATTAAAAAAATCAAAATTTAAAAAATATAAATATATAAAAAAATAAAAATTTGTCTTGTCACCTAGGACCATGTTTATAAAATTTCTTTTCTTAGATTTGCTTGAGGGCAAGCAAAGTTTTAAGTGTGGGAGGGTTTGATAACGCTCAAATTATCCATGTTTTTATATGCGTTATCAATGATTTTCTATATATAAATTGGTTAAATATAAGAACTATTGGTATAGAATAGATTATATTTGCTATTGTAGGTTCTTGGAATGTGTCGTGGAAGAAAACGAAAGAATACACGAAGATTTGAAGCTTAAACGAAGAAAGAACTCAAGCTGAATGCTTCCAGACACCTGTTCACTGTTTTGGCCATAACTTGAGCATACGAACTCCGTTTGACGCGATTCTAGCGGCCACGCGTCCGGGAAAGAATTCTGTATAACTTTGGTTTTTGGTCCAAGAACTGAAAAGGCATCAAAACTGCCGCACTTCTAAATAAGTGCGGCATACTTTTCATAAAATCCCATGTATGGCGCACAAATAAAAATGTGTGCCGCATTTTCAGTCTGCAACATTAAAAACGTGAATTTAGCCCCAAAACGTCCACTTACATCCTTTGCTTGGTCCCCAAGCAAAATGTACCCTATAAATACCCCCTAAAACTCCAGGGAATTTCATATCTTCACACACTTGATCAATAACAATCATAGTGATCATGGGAGAGGAGGAAGAATTGGTGAGGATCTTATGATCCGATGATCCAAACACCCTTTATTCCATGGCGAACCACCATAGCCACGAATTATTACTCTACCACCATAATTTCCAGACCTCCATTCATCACTATTACATAACCTAAACTCATTACTCGAAGGATTCATACCAAATCCTTTCGAGTCACTACCATAAACCTCGTTGCCAAACACTCTATTTGGTGGCACGTTGTGGATTCCCTAAAGAGACGTGATATATCATCAGGTTGATTCAGTAACATAGGTTGTTGGTTGATCATGGATACTTAGGTTGTTGGATTAGAGATTGTTTTGGTTGGAATATTGGTTTTGGTACTTTATAGTCGAATTACTCGCATAAACGGATTTGGTACATTTCTTTACTAATAATATTGATATGTTTTCTGAGTTTATTCATGTTTGTGATGTTGGTTATTGGTTTGGTTATGATTTGGTTGTGTCTCGCTTACTTGGACGATATTTGTATAACTTGTGAATATGAATGCTTATGGATTCGATATTGTTTTACTTGGATTATTATTTATCTTTTGATTTATCATTGCAATAGATATAGGTCGAAAGGCTCTATTGTCTTGATGAATTTCGCATTGTCTGTCTATAACAATTCGGTGCTAATCTTGTGAGAATTGATTAGTAAATCTATAAATAACCCAAGTAGAATAATGTTTAAGACCCTTCCTTATGTTGACCGACCGGGTTGGGAGGAATTCATATGTATGCATATTTGATATAAACCATTCTTAATGCGCTCGTGATGATGTAGTATATAGGCCGAAAGGATTCTATGTTATCATTGGTAGATATGCTTGTTATTATGATTACCCATCATATATGACTTGTATGCTTTGTTTATATAAAGTTTTGCTCTATCTCTATCTATTATGTTATGTGGATCATGTCTTGTTTCTTGCCTGCTTAATACACACGTTTAGCTATTTGACCCGTGACAATCATTTAGCTTTGTTACTTGATAAACAATATGTGAATTGCTACAAATCCCGTGGAACGACCTGGACTTACCTAATACTATATTACACTCGAATAGGGTAGTGGCGCTGGGGGGGTTTTTACTTGCCCGAATGTTGTAATTTTAGTAAAAATTGGTATTTCTAGTTATTATAAATTTAAAGCTTGTAAAAACACACATCAAGTTTTTGGCGCTGCTGCCGGGGGTCTATTTAGTTGTTTGCAGATTGTTTGCTAGTCTTGTGCATGTTTCGTGTGTTTAAATCTCTTTAAAATCTCAAAATATGTCTGCTGTTACAGAAAGTACGGCGCACAATTAACCTTGTGCGCCGCACTTCCCCTGTTCCCGTTTCTTATTTTGCAGGTTTATACCCGAAGTACGCCGGTTTCACACCAAAATCGCCGTATTGTTTTACAAATCCAACTTTATAAACTCGTCGTACCGTTTTCTGGCAAACGGAACCCAAAAAATCACTTTTCTCCAGGAAGTACGCCGCACATACAATTTGTGCGCCGGTTTTTCTGAAAACCCAGGAAGTACGCCGTACTTTACCCAAGTACGCCGCACTTTCTACAAATTTTCACAAACATAATATGATTTAAAACCAAAACCCCCCAAATTGCTAGTCTCAGGTATGTGATCATTTGAAATTCTATTTTATCTGATTATACGCCTTGTAATTTTGCTAATATTTAGTTTGTCAATCGAGAAAAAAAAACCAAACTAAAAGGATTTTTTTTCTAAATTGTTTTTGCTAATTTTGTTTTCTGACATGTTCTTGTTTATATAATAAAACATGTGTTTTGTTGGTTTATTAGTTTGCTTATATTTTCTTGCATTGAATATGTGAAAAATAAAATAAAAAGTAAAATTTTGAAAAATATTGCAGTAAGTACGCCGCACAACAACATTGTGCGCCGCACTTTGCTCCTGCATAACAAAAAATTCTGTTTTTGTATAAAAATAAATCATATGCATTTTTTTATGTTATGTGAATACTTGTTAAATGTTTTTGTTTGTTTATGCATCTTAGTTTGCTTGATTATGTATGTTTGTTTGCATGATTATGTAAAAATGTTAAAAACCATAAAAATCTAAAAAGAGTTTCATTTTTTTAATGTTCTTGTCTGTGTGTTTGTTTATGTGTTATGTCCTATATGTATTTTTGCTTGCTTGCGTATTTATAAGTATCGTCATATTTAAAATAAAAATAAAAGGTTAAAAACTCTAAAAATCTAAAAAAATTCTTGTTTCTTTTTAATCTGTTTGTTTGCGATTGTATCTGTTTATATATGTGTTCTTAACTAATAAAGTGTAAAAGAAAAAAAATACAAAAAATAAAAAATAAAAAAATATATTTTCTGTCATAATAAAACCGCCGCACATACATTGTTGTGCGGCGCACTTCTGTACAATTTTTGCCGCGAGCCAAGTTTAAATTTTTGAAAAAAAATAATAATAATGCGATGTACGCCGCACTTTCTATGAAGTGCGACTCACTTCTGGTCAAAAAAAATATATCTAAAAAAGTAATAAAAAAATAAAATAAAAATACATATAATTTTTTTTATTTAGCTTATATAATTAATGTGTGCTAAAATATATAAAAAAACATAAAACCCAAAAATATTTGTTTTTGTATGTGATTGTGTTGTTAAAGGTTTCAAACCTTATGTGTTTGCCTTAAATAAAAAAAAAAATCTTGTATTTTACGATTTTTGTAGTTTAGTTTATTTTGCAGATTAAATAAAATAAGTGGAGCTTGGATTGGTGGTACTGTTATCACTTGGGGGCCGATATATTTGAATTATTATATTACATGTGGTAGAATACACATGACGGCGTTCTGTTTCGCGTTGTATCTTTCAGAATTCAGCCAAACACTTATGAGTCCCGGGTAGTCTCGTTTCTCTTATATTTATTTTTTCCCGTTTGTCCCACTTTTAAGTTATTTTCTAATTACACATAGATGGCTTCGTAACTTAGTGTGGGGGAGATAATTGAATTGAAAAATAAGGACTCATTATTATTTGTCGTAACTTTTGTTCGCCCTCGGTAATCTAAAAATCTAATCTTGTTTTTAAATTCTTTTGCCACTTAAGTTAATATATTAGAATAAAACGTAGTAAATAAATAAAGTTTTGAAATCAGAGATGTGTATCCGATGATAAAGTTATCCGACTCGGGATGATTAACATTATCTTGGCGCCATGTATAATAATTCCAGTAAAATGAGAGGATCTTTGGAGCTGTATTAGACATACGTATTTTTTGCTTGATTCCTTTGATTTTGTGTGTGCCGGTGATTTAATAGATCTAGAACTTGTGACAGTGAAATCCTTACGAGACCGCAGTGAGATCACGTTCGCGTGATATAGGTATTTTTATGTGATAAAGAGGCAGCTTAGGATTTAACCCAAATAGCCATTCCACTTAATTATTTATTCTTTTAGCTAGTTACATTGATCAGCTAACCACTCAAATAAAACTCTTATGTTAGTACTCGTCTTTAGTGCTAGATACCCCTAGTCTAACCCACTGAACCATTCTATTAATTTTTCTCATCCACTAGAAAAAATAAAAATACAAAAATATATAATCTTTAGCCTAGCCTTACCCCTTATCGAAAGTCCTACGGTTAGTTGCTAGTTGCTCGGTATGATCGGTTGGTTTTTGCTTATAGTTCGTTCGCGCTTTGCTATAAATGTTGTGCCATTTCAGCAAAGATGAAGAGTCGCGACTTCATGTTTCGTATTTTTTGTGGTGTATGCTTATCTCAAGTGTGGGGGAATTGTTAGTTATGTGAAAAAAAAGAAGAAAAAAAGTGAAAAAAAAGAGTATAAAAAAATTGAAGAAAAAGAATTAAAAAAAGAGTTAAGTATGAATAAGAGTTGGTTGTGCTGGATATATTGATGAGAGGTTCGATGCCTCACAAGTTTGTGGATTGTCGTAACTAGCAACATAGGGTTTCTTGGACTTGTCGACATATATATTATAAAACCATTTCCAGTATATATTTCACATGCCTTATCCACACCCTTATTAACCCTTAGCATGTACATTACAACCCGAATAAAAGTCCTCTTTTGATAATTATACATGGTGCTTATGCCATGTCGGTGCAGTTTTGTTTCTTGTATAAGCCTATTGTAACACCCTCAAATCTGAGTATGCAGCGGAATGTTGAATATCCGAAGGCGTTACATTATTGGGTAAATAGCACAAGATCTGAGAACGACTACTAAACGTGTCGTTTGAAAAAGATACATTGGATTAACAAAATACTTGTTTGTTACATAAGGGATCATGGCTTCATAATGTTTCAAAAATTTAGTAAAGTTTCGGTGTATTCAATTGTCCTCAATGTGTAATAGACCCCAATATTAAGTGTTGACTCTTCTATTTATTGACTCCCCAATGTATCATACGCACCTCGTGCCTTATTGACCTGAAAAACAGGCTTTAAAAACGCTTCAACATTAAAGGTGGTGAATTCATAGGTTTATATTTAATAATCGATGTAGGAACCGTCAAGATTTCCAAGTGTATGATTTAGACAAACAATTCATAACCATTCATTATTAAAAGTAATTACGTTTTTCCTAAGCTCATGACACCGAAGCTCGACAGGTATGGATGCAATATAAATTTGCCAACAAGTGTCCTGTGAATGATGTGCTAACCCCGCAACATCCCAGATTCGACATGGTATGCGTTCGTTCCAGTTGATTGCTAGGTCTACACCTGTACGGGATTGTCTATCCCTTATAGATCTATCCATAACATTAGCGCCCACCAAGTGTAATTCCCACATCAATCTATGCAATTAACTAGTTCCCATGTCATGGACATAATGGTTTATGGTAACTTAGGCGAACACGTAATCATTTATTAATATGTACTACTGCGTCAAATTTGTAAAACAAAGCATGTTTCTACCCCTAGGATGGTAATCATTTAAATAAATGTTAAAACATGTGCTATGAACTCACCTTTGCCGGGTTAGTTGTTGTATGAAACAAATATCCAAGTAGGCAGTGGATCACACCGTTAAGTACCTAAGTAAGTACGGTCAAGTCTTAGTTTACACATTTAAACTAACGACTCTTTGTATAAACTAAATCCCATTTTTAAGTTTATATATACCGTTATCACTTGTGCGGTGACGCACAAGATTATTGTATTTATACTTTCGATGGTTCTCGAGAAACGTGAAATCATTATTAATAAATATACTTATTTATTAACTTGTTATTAATCCCGTTCGATGTCCGAATATCTTTATGGTTCGACCGACGTGTTAAGTGTTTTATTTATTCACTTTTATTTCACAAACGTACCCGTAGGTTTTTAGTTGTTACACTTTAGTCCCTAGGTTTATAAATATATACTTTTATATTTTAAACCTTTTAGTTTCGGAAATGACACAATTAGTCCCTTAAGTTTACAAAAAGATAGTTTAGGTTTTTATAGTTTATACTTAAATCTTAGTTTAGGACATATGCAAAGAATAGTCCCTTGGGAGTTATTGATTAATACAAGAAGTGGCAATTTACACCCCTTAGGTTCGGAATTTACTGTTATAGTCCCCTTGACTGCTGAAAATTTGTATATTAGCTCTAAATTAAAGTTCAACAAGCGTATCTCTCGTTATTAAGCTTCAATTAAGTTTAAAAAAATTATTTCAGGTTTTGAAAATAAGCTTATCGAAGTTATTTTGCTTACGGCCTTATTGGCCCGTTAAGGTCCTTTTAGCTTTTTAGAGGCCCGTTATAGTTTTAATAAGCTTAAGTGTCGTTAATAAGCTCACGTGGGGCTGCTGAGCCTAAAATAAGCTCGGTGAGCTTATTGAAGCTTATTCGGCTTATGGGCTTATTGGGTCAATAACTTAACCCGATAAGGATGTTTAGAGTTTTTAGGTTCTTCCTAGTGCTTTTCCCACTCGTATTTAAGCCTAACAAATCTGTTTCCTTTTCAGCTTATTCCAAATAAGCCAATAAGCTAATAAGCAAACCTAATGGGCCGGTTTTGGGCCCGTTAAGGCCCGGTAAGGTTTTTAAAAGGTCTAGTTGGGTCCATTAGGCGTACGTTAGCTCATTTAGGTCTAACAAGCACTTTGGAGGTCGGTTGCTTACTTAGCTTATTCGATAAGCTAATAAGCTCACCGTTGGGCCTATTAGGCCCGATAGAAACCCGGTAAGGGTCCTAGGGGTTTGGCCTTATTCCTTGGGTCAATGAACTTTCTTAGGTTTTTTAGATGGCTTATCGGTTGGCTAAGCTCTCGAATAAGATGTGGGAGCTAATTCGGTGGCGTATGGCCTATTTTGTGGACTCGTAACAATTATTTTGAACTTTGTGGGTGTGTTCGCTGGAAACCCTCACGAGACTATAACTCGTCCACTCGGGCCACCGAGGGGTTTAAAGGCTTGTTGCATACGCTAAATGCAACCGTGGTGCCTACGAAAGTGCGCTTTTGTATTTTACGGTTTTTGTAGTTTAGTTTATTTTGCAGATTAAATAAATAAGTGGAGCTTGGATTGGTGGTAGGCATCTTATCACTTGGGGGAGTGATATATTTGAATTATAATATTATATGTGGTAGAATACACATGACGGCGTTCTGTTTCGCGTCGTATCTTTTAGAATTTAACCGAACACTTTTGAGCCCCGGGAAGTCTCGTTTCTCTTATATTTATTTTTCCCGTTTGTCCCACTTTTAAGTTGTTTTTTGACTACGCATAATGCTCAACTTAAGTATGAGGGGAAAATGAATTGAAAAATCAGACTCATTATTAATTTGTAACTTTTGTTTGCCCTCGGTAATCTAAAAATCTAATTTTGTTTTCAATATCTTTTGTCACTTAGGTTAATATATTAGAATAAAACTTAGTAAATAAAATAAAGTTTTGAAATCAGAGATGTGTCCCGATTGATAAAGCAGATCCGACTCGGGATTGATAACATTACTTGCGCATTTATAACCATTCCAGTAAATATGTGAGGATTTTGAGCCTGTATATAGCATACGTATTTTATGCTTGATTCCTTTGATTATGAGTGTGCCGGTGATTTATTGATTCTAGAACTTGTGCTTGAAATCATTACGAGACCGCAGTGAGATCACGTTCGCGTGATAAAGGTATTTTTATGTGATAAAGAGGCAACTTAGGATTTAACCCAAATAGCCATTCCATTTAAAATATTATTCTTTTAGCTAATTACACTGATTAGCTAACCACCCAAATAAAACCCTTATGTTAGCACTCATCTTTAGTGCTAGATACCCCTAGTTTAACCCGCTGAGCCATTCTATTCATTTTTCTCATCCACTAAAAAAATACAAAAATATATAACCTTTAGCCTAGCCTTACCCCTTGTCGAAAGTCCCAATGGTTGGTTGCTAGTTGCTCGGTATGATTGGTTGATTTTTGCTTATAGTTTGCTCGCGCTTTGTTATGAGGGTTGTACCATTCCAACGAAGATGAAGAGTGCACGCTTCGTGTTTCGTATTTTTTGTGGTGTACACTTATATTAAAGTGTGGAGGAATTGTTAGTTTTTCGAATGAGAAGGGTGAATTAAAAAAAGTGAAAATGAAAAAAAAATTGGAAAAAAAGAAGTGAAAGAAAAGTGATGAATAAGAGTTGGATTGTTGTTGGCATTTGTGACGTATTGATATATTATATTTGTGTCAGTTTGATTATGATCGAGAGAGGTTGAGAGGTTCGATAACCTCGCGGGTTTGTGGATTGTCGTAACTAGCAACATGGGTTTCTTGGACTTGTCGACATGTATATTATAAAACCATTTCCAGTATATATTTCCCATGCCTTATCCACACCCTTATTAACCCTTAGCCTAACGTTACAACCCGAATAAAAGTCCTCTTTTGATATTTATACCTGGTGCTTACGCCATGTCGGTGTAGTTTTGTTTCTTGTACAAGCCTATGGTAACTTAATGAATCATGTCTGAGCAATTGAGTGTGATTTCCCTTTTACCCTCTATTACATCACATACGAGTGTTTGAGTGAATTATACTTTTCCTTATTCGTGAGGTGCTTAGTCATGTTATTACAGCTTGAAGATCATTGGGTATTGTCAAACATCTCTGCTTTCGCATATTAAAAATCCAAAAATATTTTTCATAATTCTATGTTTGTTTTGTAAACCTTATTATTTTCCTTATTTTGCTTAAGGGCAAGCAAACCCTTAAGTGTGAGGAGGGTGCTTGCGCCTTTTGCACTTATTTGTTACAAAAACTAAAAATATTTTCGAAAATTTCACACCCAATATTTTTTTTAATTAAAAATAAAAATATATATATCAAAATTTAAAAATATATAAAAATTTGTCTTGTTACCTAAGACATTGTTTATAAAATTTCTTTTCTTAGACTTGCTTGAGGGCAAGCAAAGTTTTAAGTGTGTGGGGATTTGATAACGCTCAAATTATACATGTTTCTATACGCGTTATCAATGCTTTTATGTATATTTATTGGTTAAATATAGGAACCTTTAGTATAGAATAGAGTATATTTGCTATTGTAGGTTCTTGGAACGTGCCGTGGAAGAAAACGGAAGAAAACACAAAGATTTGAAGCTTAAACGAAGAAATAACTAAAGATAAAGATCTCCCAATACCTGTCCACTGTTTTTGCCATAACTTGAGCATACAAACTCCGTTTGACACGATTCTAGCTGCCACGCGTCCGGGAAAGAATTCTCTACAACTTTGGTTTTTGGTCCAAGAACTGGAAAGGCATCAAAACTGCCGCACAAATAAAAATGTGCGGCGCACTTTTCACAAAATCCCAAGTACGGCGCACAAATAAAAATGTGCGCCACACTTTTAGTCTGCAGCATTAAAAACGTGACTTTAGCCCCAAAAACGTCCACATACATCCTTTGCTTGGTCCCCAAACAAAATTTACCCTATAAATACCTC
>BQNB010213490.1:0-10058 GCA_026074375.1 Tanacetum coccineum
AGCAGTACTTACAAGGGATGGGTTGATAAGTACTGCTAGACCAAAAATGACATAAACAGTACCTTCAAAAAGTACTGCTAATGTAGTTCAAGAACAGAGTTCAAGAATCAACTTATGAATGAGTTTTGTGCCAAGAAAGGAATCAAGAGAGAATATAGCATTGCCAGGACTCCACAGCAAAATGGTGTTGCAGAAAGAAAGAATAGGACTCTTATTGAAGCTGCTAGAACTATGTTAGCAGACTCCCTTCTACCTATTCAATTTTGGGCTGAAGCAGTCAATACTGCTTGTTATGTGCTTAATAGAGTGTTGGTGTCTAAACCTCAAATGAAGACTCCTTATGAAATCTTGATGGGAAGATCTCCTAACATCAGTTTCATGAGACCTTTTGGATGCTCTCTGACTATACTTAATACTCTGGATCATTTGGGTAAGTTTGATGGAAAGTCAGAAGAAGGATATCTGTTGGGATATTCTACTAACAGCAAAGGGTTTAGAGTCTATAACAGGGTCACAAGAAAGGTTCAAGATTGTCTTCATGTAAACTTTCTTGAGAATCAGGAGAATCAAAAGGGAAAAGTCCTGATTGGATGTTTTGATCTTGATCCTTCTAACTTCCATCCATGAATTACATCCCTGTAAGGAAAGAAAACTATGCTGATTCAAAAGAACAAGGAATAACTTGTGATGATGCTGAAGATTTAGATGACCAGCAATTCATTGTACATACCACTCAGCCTATGCCTCCAGAGGAACGTACTGCTGCAAAAGAAGTTAAATTGTCCTCTGAAGATCAAGCTTTACATGATGAGCTTGTAAGTTTGATGCATCAAGAATCTCTTGCTAAAGCTCCTCCCAATAAAAATATGAATCAACGATTGCCTTTTGAATGAGGAAAAAGGAGGATAATATCTATTGCAAAGGGTAAAAGTAACCATTTGACAGTACTTCAAACTCTAATTACTGCTAAATAACAACTCCTCAAAGTACTGGCAATACACCTACAGATTCTGATGATGATACTCCAACAGATGGCGTTTTCCTCTACAAACTCTTTGATGCTGAGGAAGGCGGAGTAGCGACTACAACAACTTGGATCTACCATTGATGTTACCCTCACACCCACTCTTAGAATTCATAAGATTCATCCTTCAACAGTCAATTATTGGCAAAAGAACTGCTGGGGTTCAAACAAGAAGAAAAGCTTTCAAGACAGTACTTCAAAATCAACATCAAGCATCTGTCTTTCATATACAAGCAAAATAGAACTAACCACAGAAGAATCAGCAAACATGCTTGTTTGCTTGTTTCTTATCCAAGAGGAACCCAAGAAAGTCTCTCAAGCCTGCAATGAAAGTTGGGTTAGAAGCGATGCAAGAAAAACTGCTTCAATTCAAGCTAAGCTACAAGAGTTAAGTGGAGGGGTGGATATGTGACCTACCAGAAGGAAAAAGGGGTGAATTGAACATAAATGGGTTAGAAACAAGAGAGATGATCAGGTACTATAAGCAAGAACAAAGCCAGCCTAGTTGCACAAGGGTAACAGACAAGAAAAGGTGTGGAATAAAGATGAAGTTATTTGCACCAGTTCCCGAATTGAAGCAATAAGACACTTTTTGGATTTGCATCTTCATGGGACTTCATTGTCTATCAGATGATGTCAAGAGTGCATCTATATGGCAACATCACAGAAGAAGTGTAAGTCAAAACAGCCTCCAGTTTTGAAAGATCCTGCTCATCAAACAAGGTTTACAGAGTTGTCAAAGGCACTTTATAAGGCCTGCATCAAGCCCCAAGAGAGCATGGTATGAAAGACTTTCCACTTTTTCTTTTGAGCATGGATATAGTAGAGGGGCTATTGATAAAACTCTGTTTGTATTAAAAAAGGAACGGAAGAGATATCATGTTGTACAGTATATGTGATGATAACATTTTTGGACTACCAAGTCTTCTAGGTGAAGGATTTTGAAGATCTTATGCAAAAGGAATTCAAGATGAGTTCGCATGGGGTGAACTCACTTTCTTTAGGGCAACAAGTCAAGCCATCTAATGGTGGAAATTTTTCTAAGTCAAGACAAATATGTGAAAGACATTTCTCAAACAAAGTTTTTGACTTTAGAAACCATTAAGCCAGCATCTACTTCCATTGAAGCTCATAAATCTCAAGAAAAGATGAAGATGGAGAAGATGTGATGTACATCTTTTACCAGGTCTATGATTGGTGTCTCATTGTACTTAACTGCTTCAAGACCAGACATAATGTTTGCTGTTTGTCTGTGTGCAAGATTTCAAGTCACTCCAAAGGTTTCTCATCTACATGCTGTCAAAAGGATCTTTAGGTATCTCAAACATCAACCTAATTTGGGTTTATGGTATCCTAAAGACTCTCCTTTTCATTTGGAAGCTTTTTCGGATAGTGACTATTGGGGACTACCATGACTTAAGATCAACTTCAGGAGAAAGTGCAATATCTTGGCAGAAGACTATTTTCTTTCTTGCATGCAAGAAACAAACAATTGTTGCTATCTCCTCTACAACACGCAGAATATGTAGGCAAGCTGCATCGTTGTTGTGCTCAGGTTCTTTGGATGCAAAATCAACTACGTGATTATGGATATAACTTCATGAACACTGAATTCCATAACGACCAAAGAAAGCACCATTTGCACTGTGAAAATCTTGTTTTACACTCGAAGACCAAGCATATTCAGATCGACATCACTTCATTTCGAGATTGTTATGAGCAAAAGCTCATTAATGTGGTACAAGGTTCCATACTTGATGACAATGTAGCCTATTTACTCACCAAAGGCTTTGACTTGGGCAAGGTTAATAAACTTTTTGTGGATACATTGGATGATGACCAGCCATATAGCTATTTTTGGGAGGATCACATATAAAGTACTGGTGATCAAGTAAAGTACTGTTTTGGTTAGATTGGATTTTTGAAGCACTCTAGCTATATTTGAGGGGAGGATATGAATGATTTTTCAGAGGTTTGATGATTTGAAGAGATAGTTTGCAAAGTTGAAGGGTTGTCGTTGCACATATTTGAGTTGGACATCTTTTTAAGTTGAAAGTACTGCTTAGCCAACTCAAAGTACTGCTTGCCTTAGAAAGTACTGCTTAGACAACAAAGTACTGTTCTAACGTTCGGTCAACGGTCAAACGTACGTTTTTGCGCTAAAAACGTATCTACAACGGTAACTTCTTAGTTAGCCGTCGCAACCTATAAATACTCAACTGAATTGCATTTTTCTCTCACTTTACTTACTTTCATTCATAACTTTTTTAATTTCCAACCTCCGACGCACATCCAATTCTTTTTAAATGGCAAATATTCGTACTTGTAACCATGCACACCAGGATTGCTGTGTGGAAAGCGGCTCAAATGCTGATTTTTATCAAATCAACGACTTTCACACTGGCTGCTCCATTAATTACTATTTGTTGGTTGATCTGAGTCTTATAGGTCCATGGCTTACAACAATTTTGGGCACGCTACTCTCGAAAGTAATCATGACGTACCCTCACATCCGCTCCAAGTGTACTGGCAATAGAACTTAGATTTTCTGAAGCAACCATTCGAGCAGACCCTACTCTTTGATGATAAAAATGGAGTTTATTGCTTTCCTAAGCAAGTCATTTGGACAAAAATTAACGGCTCAGAGATATTGGCTACGAGGGTAACTTAGGCCAACTCACTTCTCTAAACCTCTGTTTAGCCCTACAGTGGAAGTATATAGTTCATGTCTTACTCCACTGTTTTAAGTACCTAAGAGCACTTCAAGGGAACAATTGGACAAACATTGCCTCTGCTCTTAGTAGGTCAAGCCACAAACCAAAAGTTTAATTCTCTTTGCTGATTCTAACTGTGATGCTAGTACATATTTCAAATTGTACGACAACCCTTTCTTATGTTCCTAGGTTCGTTCAATTATTTGAAAACATGCAGTTAGAAGGGGTAGACAGACCGTCAGGAACTTTTATACCCAACCGTTTCACTTCCTTCAAAAGGTTTTTACATTTATGAGGAAGCATAGTACTAAGTTCTCCTGAGGATTACACCCTTGACTCCAGCTAAATTTTAGAAGTAGACACAGCTTGGGCAGCGGAGGAAGAACAGATACTCGTCCCTCAGTCTAGGGCTGCAAGTTAAGCAAGGTATGCTCAAGGTGCCTCCAACTCAAAGTGCTGCTCATTCTAAAAGTGCTGCTCATTCTCGAAGTGCTGCTCATTCTCAACGTACTGCTTCCTTCCATGGTACTGATAACTCTCAAAGGACTGCTGACTTCCAAGGTACGGCTGCACCTCATGATGCTGCTTCTATTCCTAAATCTCCCAATGATTATACTCCCACAGATGCGTCTCAGACATCTGGAGGAGATGAGGGACTTTTAGATATATATGCTTTGAACAGAGAAGTTAGGAGACTCAAGAAGCAAACTCTTTCACAAGCTAAACAAATAATCAAGCTCAAGCCAAAGCTCAAAAATTGTCCAAATTCCGTCCAGCCGGTTAGTCAAACATCATGCTCTTTGGGTAGTAAAATCTAACCTTAAGAAGCAAAATAGACGAAGAAATTCACATAAGAAGAAAGTGTTCTTCAGTCAAAATGGGGAGGAATAAGGATGAAGGAACTTTGTCTGAAGAGCACAATGTTCAAGAAGAGATAACAACACAACCTTCTCTTTGATGATAATAGCGATCAAGAAGCTGCTTTACTTCCTGATTGGAAAGAAAAAGTGATGAGACTGAAGAAGTTAATATGAGGAGAAGGAAGCTTCTAAAAGTAAAGATTGGAGACACGTAAGAATTGGATTTGGAACACCTCAAAGTACTGCTAGACAAGGTACTAATGACACTAAGGACCCTAACATTGAAGATGAAGCAGGTCCTTCAAGCCCACTCCGTCCAACTCAAGTTATGGAGCCTGAAGAACAACTTAATGTTGCTGAAGTTCTTGCTGCTATCTCTAGACCAAGAGGTTTGAGTATTCCTGGTCCCATACAAACTCAACCTCAACAGCCCACATCAAGGACTGAACCTAAAGATAAATGGCAAAAGGGAATACTGGTTTGAAGGAACCTAAAAAGAAAAATATAACTCTTCAACAAATCAGAGCCTTGTAAACTAACAAATGATTGAGGAGGTTGCTAGAAAAATTCAAGCTGAGTGGGATGCAGAAGAAGAAAGAAAGAGGTTTGAAGAATTGAAGAAAACAAAGCCAAAGACTACTTTGAGGAAACCTACTTCTCTTGCTCAAGAAAGAAATCAAATGATGAGTTTCCTAAAAGGTCAAGGATACAAAAATTTGCAAAAACTTAAGTATCCACAGATGAAGGAATTGTATGACAAAGTTCAAGCATCTATTAAAGACTCCTTCAAAGACTTTATTCCAATGGATTCGGAGAAAGAAAGGGAGATGTTGAAGGAAAGAGATGCAAAAAGACTCTTAAGGAAAAGGAAAGCTACAATATCTGAAGAACAGCCATCAAAGAAGCCTAAGTTAAGAACAGAAACAATTGATGAGCTCAGAAATTATCTTAGGGTTGTAGACTTTGAAAAGAGTGTACATGATAAAGAGTCACTAGAAGGAATCTCCATGATTACAGAGCTCCAAGTTATTGATTCACCTGATGGAGAGTATCTCATCATTCACAGAGCAAATAATCACTTCAGGGCTTTTGATACTTTATGGGAGATACTGCATGTCTTAGATAGACAGGATTTATATCACCTATATCGAGTTGTTGATGACTATTATGACAGACATTCCTCCAACCGGCTTAGGTTTGACGCTTCTGGTGATCTAAAAACATTATTTGGGAGACGGCTGAATCAAGAGATGAAGACCTCTGGAAGATCAAGAAGAATGGGAAATCATGTAAGTGGAGGTTTCATGAATCTGTCAGGAGTGCATACACAAGAGGATTAAAGAGGCCCTATGAATCACATGCTGCTGAAAAGAAGATATCCTCTATCAAGAGATTGATGATAAGGAGCCTAGATCAAAAGGCATGGAAGTTAAAGATGAGACTGAACAGCCCATTACTCTGATACATCAGTTCAAGCTTGTGGACAACTTAAGCGATGGTGACAATATCTTAAACAACTGTGTCTGTTATTTATCAAAATTTTCTTATATATCTTACTTAGATAAACATACTTAACTGTGAACAAAGCAGTACTCTTTTTTAAAGTTACTGCTAGTGTAAAACAAACAGTAGCTTGATGAAGGTACTGCTAAGTTAATAAAAGGTTGTTTATTGAAATTAATTGGTGAAGGATTTGAGTGTGCAAAAAGATTTAAGGCACAGATATTTGAATGTCAAACTGTTTTAAGGGATTGAGTGTTGGTTAACCACCACACAGCAAATGGTATTCAATTCACCATGTCTTACAAACATAAGAATTGACTAGTCCAAATCAAACAGTTTTGGTAAAGACATCTCAAATCTGTTGATGGTTGACAATTTACCAAAAATTGTATGGTGATCAATACACCATGGTATTACACTGAATTATTGGCTACTCCAAAGCAAACGGCTTTTTGGTAAAGAGAACTCAAATCCGTTGATAGCTTTAATAGTTTGCTCAAAACTATATGGTCCTCAACTCACCAATGTTTTATTACTGAGAGTTGACTAGTCCTGAGCAAACGGCTACAGGTAAAGACTAATCAAATCCGTTTATGGTTGTAATGACTTACCAAAAGTCATATAGTACTCAACACACTATGATTCATGTTCTGAGTGTTGAAGTGATTTTCAGTTCATCATGGATTATTACCTTTTCTAGGTACCAAAGAACTGACTAGCCCAAGAGTGAATGGCTACTTGGTAAAGGCTCATCAAATCCATTCATGTTGCTGAAAAGACATGTTGCTGAGAAGAACAATCTGTTTGAGGCAAAGACAAAGATTTTTGAAGAAATGTGTATGTTCAAGATAAGAGGTTTCATTTCAAGATGCTCAAACAGATTGTGTACAAGATACTGCTCAAAGGATGAAGCTTAAAAAGATTAAAGGCAAGTACTGCTTTCAAGACAAAACAGACTGATGCTGAACAAAGAAGACCAACTATCAAGAAACTTGAAGTCAAGCAAGTAGAATTCAAGTTAGGGGAGGATTGTTGGGAAATACAAGTCAAAAGGTCAAAGTTCTGCCACGAAAAAGTCAAAGTACTGCTTAATGAAAAAGTCAAAGTACTGCCAGTCAAAGATCGAAGTACTGCCGTGGATATAGGAACTATAAAGTTTAAACGGTTGTTTTAGCATTTATCTTGTAACAGTTATTAGTGATAAGTATCAATTAGTGTTTATGATATACAAGGACTGTACATCTACTAGAGGTTATCCTTATGTTTATAAAAGGATCTCTAGGAAGATATTAGAAGATATAAGAAAAACATAGAAAAACACGAAGTTAAGAATTATTAGTATTGTATTAGGGATCTGCAATTTAGGCAGATTCAAAAGGCTTATAAAAGAAATCGTTTGAGAAACTATTGTGTGTTCTTCATAAGTACTGCCAACTAGATTCCGCATAGTTGACAGTATATCAGTGTTTCATTAAGGAATAACGATCCTACAAGGTTATCCCTTTTGAAAAACAAATGGATGATCTTAAGAAAAGGCTTGCAAAAAATAATGAAGCCAAAATGGTTAGTTACAACGCTTTGCCTAGAAAAGAATATGAATGAATTTTCATGTGTAATACGGCAAAATAAATTTGGAAAACCTTTTTAATCACCCATCAAGGTAATAGTTAAGTCAAAAATAATAAGATCGACCTTTTGGTCCAACAATATGAACAATTCGTCATTTCCGAAGATGAATCTATAGATAATGCTTTTGCTAGATTTAATACTATTATTACTAGTCTTAAAGCTCTTGATGAAGGTTATTCTAGCAAGAACTACGTAAGAAAGTTTCTTAGGGCTCTACATCCTAAATGGAGAGCAAAGGTCACGGCAATTGAAGAATCAAAAGACTTGACATCACTATCTCTTGATGAGCTCATTGGAAACCTTAAAGTCCATGAGATGATCATCAAGAAAGATTCTGAAATAGTGAAAGCAAAGGTTGAAAGAAAATCTCTTGCATTAAAGGCTAAGAAAGTATCTAGTGATGAAGAGTGCTCTACTTCTGATAGTGAAGACGAAGAGTATGCCATTGCGGTAAGAGACTTCAAGAAATTCTTTAAGAGAAGAGGTAGATTTGTTAGACAACCTCGGAACGACAAAAAGACGTTCCAAAGAAGCCGTGATGACAAGAACGACAAAAATGATAGAAAATGTTTTAGATGTGGCGACCCGAATCATCTTATTGGAGAATGCCCAAAACCACCGAAAGACAAGAACCAAAGAGCTTTTGTCGGAGGCTCTTGGAGCGATAGCGGAAAAGAAGATGATGAGAAGGTCAAAGACGAAACATGCCTTGTAGCTCATGCATCAAGTGAGGTATGTTTCGAATCCTCTTACTTTAGTGATGAAAACTCTTCTATTGATGATATAGCTTTAGACAATGAGTATGATAAATTATGCAAAATGAGTCTAAAGATAATCACTAAAAATAAAAGACTAAAAGCTACTAGAAATAGTTTAGAAAATGAGATTAGAGAACTAAAAGACAAATTATCCATATTCGAGAAAAACAAGGGAGTTGATCTCAAATGTGCAATGTGTCATGCACTTAAAATTGAGAATGAAAAACTCAAAGATGAATCCACTAGATTAAATAAATTTGAAAAGAGTACTCATTGCTTGAATGAAATGCTAAGTAGTCAAAAACCCTCCGGTGATAAATTAGGTTTAGGGTTTAATTCATTTGAAGCATCATCCAGTGGAACAAAGGAAATAAAATTTGTAAAAGCTCAGAAAAAGGCGTCCTCTGATGGAGTTCCTTTAATTAAGGGCGGCCCCATAAACATGGGCGACCCCCTTAATGTCTAGGCGGCCCCTATAATAATTAAGGGACCGCCAACAGTGACACCAAAAACTGAGAAATGTGTTTCTTTTCAAAAATCCATTTTGAGTCCTAGACCAAAACACATAATTGTGAACAAAGTCAAAATTCCTGTAGCAAGTGACAATGAAGTCAAACAATTTTACAAACCATTATCAAAACCGGGAGTTGGATTTTTAAAATCAAACTTTAGATAAAAAACTCCACCCCCTAGAAGAGTCAACAATAATTATTTTCGCCCTAAAACACCACAACCAAGAAGACATGTTGGTCAACAAAACCGACCTTATGGCTTTCCTGTAACTTGGAATAACCTTCCACGACAAAGTTACATGCCATGGGAAATGTGTCTTCCATTCTCACATCCCAACCAATTGCATCAAATGCAAGGGATGTTTGGCACTAACAATTTTGGACCCATGAGATATTGGAGACCAAATGTTTGAGTTATTGTCTTATATAATTAGATATGCCTTGGAGTCGACTTGGAACCCGATGAATGGATCGAAGATAGCGGATGCTCCAAGTACATGACGGGTAACCGAAAGCTCTTCTCCACTTACAAGGCATACAATGGAGGTAATGTCATTTTTGGTAGTAATCTTCGTGGTAACATCATTGGCAAAGGTATGATTTTTAATGACTCTCTCAAAATAGAAAATGTTGAACATGTTGATAACTTAGGATTTAACTTGCTTAGTATATGACAAATATGTGATAATAAGTGCAAAGTAATTTTCTCTGAACCTGATAGTAAAATCACTAGGAATGGTAAAGTCATAGGTAGAGGTATTAAGAAGAAAGGCTTCTACGTGATGAAATTAGGAAATAAGCCTAAGGATCAAATTTGTCTAGCAACGATTGATGAAAATTCCACCATGTGGCATAGGAGATTAGGTCACGCAAATATGTGTCTCATTCAATCGTTAGCATCTAAGGAATTAGTTAGAAACTTACCTAAGCTTTAGCATCTAAGGAATTAGTTAGAAACTTACCTAAGCCTAAGTTTGATCAACACTTTTGTGATGCTTGCAAAATTAGAAAACAAGCTCATGTTAGTCACAAAGCTAAGTATATAGTCTCAACGACTA
>BQNB010213491.1:0-10058 GCA_026074375.1 Tanacetum coccineum
CTTTGGCAGTTTCTGTCTGTTTTTAGTCATTTGAGTCCGTTTTTAATGGAAAAAGGTATGTGTATTTAAGCACATACCAGTTCTCTTGTGAGAATTCCACCAGGTTAATGCACTGTCGAGTAAAGTACATGTAGCATACTTCACTTGATATCTCTCCGGACAGTTGCTGATGTGAAACACAGTTTCCATCTTTTCACTTCATCTTATCAAACCAACCACACCTTCTGTTCCTTTAAAACTCAGTGGTTGACATTTCATGATATCTTGGTAAGTACATTCACGAGCACCAGGCTTGTCGCCTCTTCCATTTACATTACAGTTCTCATTACCATCACCGTCGTCGCCTCCATTGTTTCCATTTCTAGTACCATTTCCATTACCATTTCCATCACCATTTCCATTACCATTTCCATTACCATCTCCTCCTCCATTGTCATTCCCATTCCCGAGTTCAGGATCTCGGTTAACCCGGCGAGCCTCTAGAGCTGCGTCCACACGTTGGTTGATCATTTCTTCAATTGCGGCAGAGGTCATACCGGAGCGAGTGTTAGTCATTGTTCTACATCACAAGACACAACCCATGGTTAGATTTTGAAACGAATACACGATTATTAGATAACGATAATTTAATACATGCTATAAAAGAAAATTAATTTAAGTTTTACAACCGGTCATAAGAGAGTTAAATGTAGCGGAAGCATAATAAAGTTTGACAATGACAACGAGTATATAAATAGATAAGTCTTGAAATTGGCGAAGTCACATAGCACATAGACTCCATATAGCATCAAGAATCAAGCCAAGCTAAGCACCTGAGAAAACATGTTTAAAACGTCAATATAATGTTGGTGAATTCATAGGTTTAAGTTAGTACAAGAGTGGACCACAAGATTTCAAAACGCATGCGACTACTATAACAGATACAACATCACATAAAAAGTATTTACTGTTACGCTAAGCTCATGACACCGATGCTAATAACAACAGGGCATATCATATCATGCCACATAGTATTCCTGCCCTTAACTGGTGTCCCAAACCAAAGACCACCACAACGCACAATCGACATGACATATATCTGTTTGTTCGCAGCTAATTTAGAACCAAACCAGATAGGGGTAATTAGTCCTAATAGATCTATCTACGCATTCGCGCTCACTTAACCAATTCAATTGGCCATAGATGACTAACGGTTCATGATAGTTCGGGTAATAGTGGTTTGTAAGGAAACTTAGGCAACACATAAACATGTAAAACTCACGTTAAGAACTTGTGTCCAATTTTAAAAGCAAACAATGTTTCTCACCCCAAAGTATAAAGCATTTGAAAATAGGTAAAACGTGGGGCTATGAACTCACCTTAAGCAAGTGGTGAATCGATAATCAACGAAGAAGAAATAAAGCCAAAAGGTCCTACATCCGACCTAAATAAATGACGCATCTTAGGTAAATGAAGGATAACCGAAACTTGTACGATATGCTTTCAAGAGAAAGGACATCCATGTGTGTTTGTCTTTTAGTTTGTTTAATAAAGTATGACTAAATGAAATTACAAAGTTTTTCGTTAAGTCTTGGCGTTGATCGGTGTCGTTGTACCTGTCAAAAATAAACCTTAACTAAACCTATATAGATAGGGTAAGAAAGGGTCGAATCCTCAGGGAGTAGGTGGATTTAATTTAAGTTTTGGGGTGATCACTGATCAATAAAAGTTTTGGTTTTAAAACTAAATAATAAAAACTACTAATTAACTAAAATGTGAATAAGCAACAAAAAATAAATAAGCAATTAAAAATAAGATTTGTAAACAATTAAAAGAAAAGCAATCTCTCCCGGCTCCGGATAAATGGATATGACTAAGTCACGGATTATTATTAATGTTTGACATAGTTTGAATTATTTGAAAAGAACAATTTTGGGCACAAATTATGTTTACCAAACGAATCGTCTTAATCCCTTAAACTAAATAGACTCGGCACGAATCGTTGACAAGCAATAACATGTCTTACAATAATCCCAACAAATAATTTTATAATTACTCAAATGAATAATTTAGGTACAAGTTATGTCTACCATACAAATCGTCTTAACCCCTACACTAATTGGGTTCGGCACGAATTGTTGACTCGCAATAACGTGTCTTTTAATAATTCAATAAAGTAATTATATTAAAACATTAAAATCAAATTAAAGATATGCATTAAAATCATATGAATTAATGTTTGACAAACAAAATAAAATCCGTAAACATGATCAAACCACTTATTAAACAACAAAACCATTTTTTTTTTTAATACTTCCATTTTTCTAAATAGTTGTCAAGTGTTTTATCATTTTCTTTTTATAAAAGGTAACCACAAAAACATGGACTCTTTAAACATTGACAATATCTAAGAAATCAAATAAATGAACAAGAGGTGGACCAAGAAATCTTACAAGAATGAAGGAAACAGTAGGGTGTACAAGATTTACAACCAAGATGATTAGATCATTAAACCCATTACTAAAATTAGAAACCATAATTCTATAATCTTGAGAAACCCTTGAAATCAACTACCAATACTTGGATCTACCTTAGAAATCCTTGGAAATGAACTTAGAACACTTGGATCTCTGAAACGAATCAATGAAAATGAAAAACCTATAAAGGTGTGGTTCGAGTGGGTTACAGAGGAGGAGGGCGAGAGAACAAGATTTTTTGTTGTTGCTTTGAAGTGAGATATAAACCTAAGCTGTGAGAAAGTATGGTAATTTATAGGATCAAGTTTGTGTTTTATGGTATCATAGTTCAAGTCATGATGGCTTGAGACCACTCTTTCTTGGTTTACCACTAGGTGCGTACGATTTTTGGGTTTACAAAGGCCTATGACACCAAATTTTTTGCTAGCAAAAGTCCGTTATGAAAATAATTTAGCCAATGTGAGTTCAAATGTGGTCAGGAGTGTAAGAAGTCACATGCATCTGTCTTGGGGGCCTAGTTTCTTGTGGATGTGGGTGGACTCATCTCATATGTCATTTTCAGCACATGCATGTATATTTCAAAAATAAGATGCTTGGAATTAATTTCAAATGCTATGGTTGTCTTGGTTGGGTATTGGCGGACGAACAAGGCTCCAAGGGGAGGGTCACATGAAATTTTTCACTTAATGAAATGAGATGGACGATAACTAAAGTTTACAAGAAAAGATTGCGGGTTTCCGTGGTTCCGTTTGGTCAAAAGCGCGAAAAACGCCATTTAAAAGATAAAACCCTAAAATTAATATCAGAAGTGATTAAAAATCACGAAACACTCAGAAAGTTAAAATATCTCATATAAGGCCTAATTTATTAATAACCGATGCCAGAACGCGCCCGATGACGTTTTTCAGATTTACGCGGTTTAACTTCCTGGAAAACTATCAGATTCAAACGTAACGTATAAAAGTCAAAGATAATAATTGGAAAAGTTTAAAAATATTGACCTGAACTCACGGGGTGTGACAAAATGTTCTTGGGAATGTCGTGTTAAAGTTGAGATGACAAAACACTTAATAAACTCAAATTAAAATTCAAGATTTTTAAGACATACCCGAATTCACAGTATTTGTAGTCCACAAATTCGTAGCCCTACTTGTTATCCGAATTTGCAAGATATTTGTTATACACGAATTCGCAGGCACTAGTATTATACGAATTTGGCAATGAACCTTTAGGACCACGAATGGTATGTTTCTGTGTCTTCAGAATTCGCAATGAACCTTACTGTGTTCCGAATTTTCAATAAGTCTTTCAACGTCCGAATTCGCAATAGCCTTTCAGTCCGAATCTTGCATGTGATAAAGGACTCGAATTCGCACTTGTGAGCCTTCTGTATTCCGATATTGCATGTGATGTAGGACACGATTTCGCAGTTTTCACTTTTATTATCCAGATTCATATCATTACTTAAGGATTCAAAAAGGCTATTATTAAAACACGTAGATTCTAACCAAAAGGTGACTTAAAACTTGTGTTAGGTAGCAACTTTAAAATTGATTATCTTTTGAAATATAATTAAGTTAAAATTGGATAATCACCCATCCCACAACACTCTATTCATCACTTACTTATCTGAAGCCAATTTAAGTTCACTTATTTTCTATGGTTTTCACTTCTAAATGTGTTATGCAATAATTTCTTGTGATAAGTGCCAATTCAGGGTCTCTATATATAGTGACTATATAAACTTGGTTATATATAAACTGTATCGACTCTTTCTTAGCAGAATCATGAGTATGACTAAAGAACAACAACAAGCTTTGGACGATGCTCTTGTTCTAAGGGAACAACGTCTTACGATTGGAAGTTGCACTCAGATTGAGCACCCACATTAAAGCTCAGGAACCCACCTTTCAAGTTGCTCTGGATGTTCTCTCTCTCACTCCTTTTTATCCAGCCTTCTTAATCACTGCAAGTGTACCTGCCATCTACATGCAGGAATTCTGGGCTACAGTGACTATCAAAGCATTTCACATAAGATTCAATTATGAACAAGAAGAGCTATTCCTTTGATTTTCGGAAACTTTCTAAAAAATGTTTTGATCTGTCAGAAACTTCATGGACAGAAGTTTGTAGTATCTCTCATTTACTAAGAGGAAATACTAACATTTCATTAGAGAACTTGGACTTCCCTGGCAATATCAAATTACTCTCCGATTTCAAAGTGATACGTTACCTCAACCTTGGAGAAACTTTTGGGAAACAATCATCAACAAGTATCTCAGTTGCGGTAAAGTATCCGAATTGACACACTTCGCTCCTTTTCTAGGGCTCAAATACTTTGGGGATTGTATCAACAGGTGAAGTTGACTATGTTTTCCTCTTTGGGAAGACTAGTTTTTAAGATCGAAATAAGAGTCAAAGAAAAACAAATACTGTTTTACCAAGATTCATAAAAATATCATCAATCACATTCAGAGTCACTATAAGACCAATCCATTCCAGAAGAAACAAGGTAGACTGCACATGGATAATATGATCCTTATTCTCACAAACTATGAGGTTCATTCCTCAGCTATGGAAGTTGTTTAAAGATACAGGTTGCCAATCTTCCAGACTATCTAACCCCCAATCCAGCAATGAAAGTATTGATGGTTATTAAGACTTTACCATGATCTTGCTACTGGAAAAGGTGCAACCAAAACCAAAATATGTAACGTCGATCTTCAAGGGACAAGTCATGATGAGCACCAAGCCTTCCTTCAGTGTAAAAGAGTCAAAGCGACGGCTAAGGTAGCAAAGTCTGGAAAGAAAAAGCAACCAGCTCTTGGATTGGAAACTCTCTCAGACATAGCATTGACTGAGGCTGAACAAATGAAACTGGCCATTGAAAGAAGCAAAACACAACTTCACATCTCTCAACCCAGCGGTTCTGGTGCACATGAAGGAACTGGTGTTACACCAGGGGTTCCTGATGTACCGACTTATGAATCTGATGATGAGCAAATCTCTTGGAAGTCAAGTGAAGAAGAAGATGATGATGAAGAAAATGTGAGTGAACACGAAGATGATGATGATGATGAACGAACTGAATTTGACAATGATGGTGATTACTTTGTTTATCCTAAGTTTTCAACTCATGATGATGAAGCAAGGCAAGAAGAAGAAGTAAATGAAGAAGATAGCTTTGATCCTAGGGTTCAAACACCTTCTCATGTTGAATCCACAGATGATGATAACAATGATGATGAAATTCAAAGTGCGAATGTTGCAGGATAAGATATGGATGAAGAAGCAACAAATGCAGAGGGCGAAGAGAATGAATTATACAGGGACGTGAACGTCAATCTAGAAGGACAAGATGTTGAAATGACATATGCTCAACAAACTAATGTTCAAACTACTCAAGTATTAGAAGACACTTATATGATCATTACTCCAGTCAATCTTGAAGGTCAACAACAGAGTTCTTCTGTGTCATCTGGCTTCGTTTCTAACATGCTCAACCCTAGACCAGATACAGGTATTGACTCAATATTTACTCTCCTACATTGAGGCAAACCTACTTGTAGCTGTTCTCGTCACCACTATTGCTGAGCCAACCTTTGTGTTTGCAATAAGTCTTCCTCACTACCACTCTGTCTTCACACATATGCAACAAACACCAGTTTCCACACCAACAACTGTTCCAAGCTCATCCCTGCAAGATCTTCCCAACTTTGGCTCTTTTTTTAGGTTTGACCATAGACTAAAAACTTTGGAAATCAACTTCTCTGAGTTTAAGCAAACGAACCAATTTGATGAAGCAGTTTCTTCCATTCTCGGCATTGTTGATGCATACCTTGCAAACAAGATGAATGAAGTCGTCAAGACAGTTGTTCAATTGCAATCAGACAGACTCAGAGATGAAGCTCAAGCTGAAAACGAAGACTTTCTCAATAAACTTGATGAAAACATAAAGAAAATAATCAAGGACCAAGTCAAAGAACAAGTTAAGGCACAAGTCTCCAAGATTTTGCCAAGAATTGAGAAGACAGTAAACGAACAACTCGAAGATGAGGTTATGACTCGTTCATCCATTGAATCTAAGATATCTCTTGCTATAGCTGCTAACCTATCTGAATTAGAGCTGAAGAAGATTCTCATTGAAAAGATGGAGAGCAATAAGTCAATCCACGGATCTAATGAACAAAAGAATCTCTACAAGGCATTGGTTGAAGCTTACAAAACTGACAAGCTCATTCTTGACACTTATGGTGGATTATATGTCTCGTTTAAAGGACGCAGAGGTAGTCCATCTTATGTTGATGAAGATAAAGCGAAGAACCCTCCGCTGGAATCAACGGGGGTCCCAAAAGATGACGAGCTAGAAAAAGAACCAGGAGTCACCAGTCTCAAAGGGAATAAGACATCCAAGACAACTGGCCAAGTAAATGAATGGGTCCAATCTCAACACAGTCTGCTGGCGAGTCTGCTCATACAGAGGAGCCAATGCACACCGACAAGGATTTGGAAGAACCCGCACATCAGACTTCCCTGAGTTGGGTCTCTTCCAACAGATAGTTTAGTTATATAGGAGCTACTGAAGAACAATCTGATGAAGAGACATCTCAGCATCCTAATTGGTTTCAAAAACCAGCAAAAATCCCTACTCCTGATCGTGATTGGAACAAGACTTTACCTGCTGTTCATGGACCAGTTCAACCTTGGTTAAGCAATCTGGCTCAGGAAGAAGGTCCTCGTGAATCATTTGATGAGCTAATGAATACTCCTCTAGACTTTAACAATTCTATGGGAAAATAAAGGTCCTCTAGACTTTAGCAATCTGGCTCGGGAAGAAGGCTCAAAATTGACACTTTAACACCTGAATTATTAGTCGGTCCAACATTTGAGCTGATGAAAGGTACATGCAAGAGCTTGGTTGAGCTAGAATACTTCTTTGAAGAAGTCTACAAGGCAACCATGGATCAACTAGATTGGCACAACCCTGAAGGTCAGCAATATCCTCATGATCTGCGAAAGCCACTACCATTGATACCTAACTCTCGCGGTCGTCAAGTCATTCCATTTGATCACTTCATCAACAACGACCTTGCATATCTATCTGGTGGTGTCTCCAGCCGTACTTATGCAACTTCCGTCACAAAGACCAAGGCTGCAGATTATGGTCATATCAAATGGATTAAAGATTTGGTCCCCAACACAATCTGGAGTGAAGTGCCAGTCAACTATGACAAGCATGCACTATGGGGAATCTCTCATTGGGGACGCAAACAGTCATTATTCTATGGATTTGCTGCTAAAGGGGGAAGGAAAGGGGGTGAGGAGGGAATGAATTATGCTCATGATGTCTACTCCAAACGTAGAATCATTGCTGTCACAAAGCTTCAAATTGTTGAATGGCACGGCTACAAACATTTGGATTGGATCACCGTTCGTAGAGATGATGACAAGCTATATACATTCAAGGAAGGAGACTTCAAACGGCTTCGCCTTCAAGATATCGAAGACATGCTGATTCTTCTTGTTCAAGGCAAGCTGACAAATCTCAATGTTGAAGATCGTCTCGCTTTTGGTGTCTCTTTGAGAATGTTTACAAGAAGTATCGTCATCCAAAGGCGTGTTGAAGATCTTCAGTTAGGTGTCGAAAGTTACCAAAAGAAGCTCAACATCACAAAGCCAGATACGTATAGATCTGATCTCAAACGCAGGGATGCCTATACAGCATATTCCAATCCCAGAGGCTTCATCTATCAGAACAAAGACAAGAAGAACAAGTTGATGCGTATTGATGAACTCCACAAGTTTAGTGACGGTACACTCGATGATGTTCGAACTGCTCTTAATGATCGTCTGAAAGGGATTAGGATGGAATATCTACCAAAGACAATATGGAGACAGAGTGATAGGGAACGAGCAAAAGCTATGATCCAGGCGATCGACAAACAGCTCAAGTCAAGGAGGATAATGAGAAGTTTGGAAAAATTTGTTGGTGGGAGACCGTACGAGGGTGACTTGCGACTGCTGCAAAGGACCATATGATGTCCTCATCATAATCAGGTCAAACCTTGTACATAATAATTAACTTGTGAAATTTGTATATATGTAGTGTAGATATTAAGGTGACATTAAGGAGTGCTCGAGTACAAAATTTTCAAGAATTTCTTAGTAAATTCAAAAAAATTCAAATTATTGTACTCAGCACTGTCTTATAAACCCTCAAAAATTGAGGGGGAGCATTAAAATGTTCCTGTTCGATATTATGTAACATTTTGTCCCCGTACGTTTAATCAATTGATATCCAAAATATCAAGGGATTAACATTTTGGATAAGGGGAGAAAATGTGATTAAACTGAACCTAATTTGTATTGAAATGTGATCATATAAAATGGACTCAATGCACTCCACACTTAGCATGTACTACGATTACGATGCACATGTTAAGGGGGAGCTTTTAGTGATAATGAAAAACTCTCAAAGTGTAAATCTTTTGATATTTATATCAAACACTTTGATTGAAATTTTTCAATGATTTTGGAAGGATTGTGATGAAATACCCAAAAGACCGACCATGTACTTAAATTTATGAAGTTATAAGGCGGTTAGGCTTAGGTACTTTTTTTTTTAACAAATTTTTAAACAAAAAAAAATCCCCATGATCCAGCCAGGAAACCGGGGTGGAGATCTTACCCTGGATATCCACTAGTTAGTGTAGAAGTCCTTAGGTATGATACTAAAGGAAAATTGTGAGAATCAGGAACAAGTGCCGAATGATATTGGAGTAGCACTGGAATAAACCTAACACGGTGTTAGTTATGAAGTCTCGGTAGGCTGAATGGGTTGTAATGAGATGAAAATTAAATGTATGATAAAGGGAGGTGAAAAGAGAAGCCATCCATACACTTAGGCAGAAACCGGTCATACATAAACTGTCAGAACATAAGGTGTTGTTGACATTTGAAGAAGTCATGGTACCTAGTGACGCTAAGCAACAACCCTCCTAGCCAACTGCCACTCAAGGTCTCTCAACAGACTCTTGTTTCATTTCTCACGGAGATTACACGCATTTCTATCAACTTTCTCACTCCAAGTTAGTTAATATTGAAAAGGTGGCAGTCTGCTCCAGCCTCCGATCACTAAAAGTAAAGTGCACAATTGAGTCTAGAGCCAAAAGATATCATTCATAAATCTCATTAGGACACTTGTCAAAATTATGCTTGCTATCTTACATAATGTGAATAACGAGAAATATACTAAGAGTCCTACGCATTATCCTTGTGATTTTGCCAGAACATCCGAGTGATATAATTCACAGTGAAGATGGAAATCCTGCTTGAGCCAACATCAAACATGCTCGTGGTAGGTGACTTGTACGATTCTATATGAATAAAACTTGTGACAACTGGAAAGAAATGATGGTGCGATTCGATAACAATCAAACTTGTTCCAGGTTATGAATTGACGATTGATGATGAATTTTAAAATGATTAACACTCTCGATGTGTCACAAAACCACTTTAGCTAAGTGATACGTCGATTGATTTTCAAATCAATTTTTTATTTCAATCGGTGAGATAGTAACTCATTGGTTCACTCTTACCGTG
>BQNB010213494.1:0-10057 GCA_026074375.1 Tanacetum coccineum
CTGGCCTCAAATCGTTTTGACTTCGGGAAGTCATTCAAATATTGATTACACTAAACGTTGTCAAAACAGTAAATACAGGTCTGAATTAGGTCATGTTTTAGAGGGTAAAACTCAAACTTAAAAGTGGAATTAAGGTTAGCCAATCAACATTGGTTAAGTTCAATGTGTATATAAAGAAACCCTTGAAGATTAGCCTCTGGTTGTGTGTCTAAGTATAGTAATGAGGGCCATACATTTTGATGTGCAATCAGATTCGAATTGGGACAGTTTTGAAGTTTGATTTTATTTGGGATAGTTGCACATGTAATGAGTACTTGGGAATCACAAGGTAGTTAGTAAACTCAGAAATGAACTTAGGTGATTTTTGGTATAATTTATGAAGGTCAGCAAGTAAGGGTTTTAAGAGGGTAAAGTTACACTAAAATTTTGCACTTTTGAACAAATTGTAGTTAACTAGTGTAAAGTGTTAATGAAGTAGTTAAGGTTAGGCATGGTGTCGGGGTGACCCATGATGGTTAATCACTCCCTTAAAAATCCACCATATGTGTGTTACATGGACTAGAGCTTTTAGCTTGGTCGCGTGTAATCGTGTTTATTTATTTGTATAGTTGCGTGATAGGAATTGGAAGCTGCATTTTGAGCATTCAGGTGAGTTACATAGTCCCACTTTTTACATTGTTTTAAACTTGGGATGGAAATGATGCAAGTGTTGAAATATGTTTTAAATTGTTGTGATTATGTGTTAGTGTAAATGCATGGATTATTATGTGACTGATATGCGTTATGTGCTACATGTTATGTGATATGATAATGATGTATTGTTGCCTAGTCAGGAGGGCTACTTGTGGGTATCCATGGCCTGAGCTAGAGGGAAAAGGATTTGGATTGATCCAAGAGCGATTGAGGTCATTTGCTTAGTGTTTGAGTGATTTATTAGATTGAATTGCATGTTAGCTTGTATGTTAGTTAGCATAATTGTCATGCAAAAGTATTGTTTTATAATCACAGTGATTCGGTTAATGATTTTGGAAAAGGATTGAATATGTGTGTCTGAAAACCTATGTTTCTCACCAACCATTGTGTTGACGTATAAGCATCATTTTTAGGTATTCAGCAGGATGAGATTAAAGTTAGGAAAAGTGGCTAGATGGACCTTAGGCAGCTGGCGAAGTTTAGTTATCTAGATTTCGTTATTTATTTTGAACGATGAATGTTATTTTTTTTTGCTTTGTTAGGATGTATGAATGTTTGCATGTCATGACGTTGACATGAATTGCCTTCATTTCAATGTCAGACTCTGGTATTGTGCTTATTACCACATACCTTTGACTAATAAACACAAGCTAAAAAGACCAATAATGACCAATAAATACAGAAAAGTGCATTGTATTCGTTTGTATTATGAATTGTGTCTTGCAGGTAACGAATATTGCACAAAAGGATAAAAAACGAAGCAAAACGGACAAAACCGAGCACGGGAATGAAAAAAGTACAAGAAATCAAAAGCGAGGCAATTTTTCTGAGTCTTAACCAAATTCAATCCCATTAATCCTTTAACCCTAAAATACCCTAAAACTATTACAAAGTTAGTCCTTAAGGACTAACACCTTCAGTCCTTTACAAATTGCACCGTTAGTCCTTAACCTTAATTCTCGTTAACCCGTTAAACCTGTTATCCCTTCTCGGCCTAAAATAATAACCCAAATCCATAAACCTATCCCAGGTCAAACATGAAAAAAAGAACAGGTAAACGCCCCAAATCAAAATCACTGTACATCGCTTTCACCGTTTCCCTCTCTTTTCACTTTCACCATAACACACTCAAACCATTCACCCACATACTCGCATACCCTTTGCTTCTAGAAGCTAGCAACCCTAACATATGACGCAAGCAAAGATGTAAATGGAATGCCAGATTGGCAATCCCAAGGCCAATGATTGAGTAATGATGTGTGGCATCAAATCAAGGGCCATGATGATTGTGTGGGAATTAATTAAGATTGAAGGGACAAGATTAAAGATAGAGGAGCGCTTTAGGGTTCTGGATCCTTCCCCTCATCACTATATAAAGAGGAGGCCTCACACACACAAAGAGGGGTCAAATTTTCAAGCTTATTGTTCTTAAGTTGTATTTTTCTTTTTTAAGTATTATAAACTTTTATGAATTAATAAAATTTGAGTTTCATTAAGATTCTAGTTTGATTTAAAGTTTTTTTTTATTTCTTAAATTTGTTAAAACATGTTTGAAATTGGTTAAATAAGCTTTTAATAAGCTAAAACTGTCACTAAAGCATATATAAGCTCAAATAAGCTTACACAAGCTTATTTGAGCCCTTGTTCCATTGGTTTTAAGAATTGCTATGGATTTAAGCTTAATGGATGATAAGCCAATTATGGATGGGCTTATGGGTTTACTAGCTTATCTCTGATAAGCTAGAGCTAGTAGAATAAGCTCTAAAGAGCATTTCAGTCCTTGTTTAGCTGGGACCAAAAGGTACTCTTTATTTTTCTTTTGTAGCTTATTTTCTAAATTAGTTTTGTAGTTTGCTTATTCTGCTTTTAACTACTTATTATTGCTTATTTTGTACTCATTATTCTATTGTCAGCTTATTATGTTTGGTTTCAAGTTTTGAATAAAGTTAGATTTGAGTTTTTGTGTTAAAATTATTCTTAAGCTTGTTACCTGCTTATCTTCATAGCTTATTAGATAATGCTTATTTGTCTTTTCTTTAAGCTTCAAATTGTCATATAATTGATTAAAGTCTTAGTCTGTCTTATCAGTGTGAAGCTTATTAAGGCTTGTTTTGAGTTTAAATATGGTTTTCAATCTTATTAAGGGGTGTTTGGCACAAGCAGTACTAACATAGGTTAGTACTGTTTGATTGCCTTGTATCTTTTAAAATAGATTTGATAAGCTTAAACTAAGCTTATAAACCAGCTTTCATAAGTTTTAAATGGTTAAAGTTGCTTTTCAAAGATTTATATACCCATGGCTTAAATCTGTGGTTAGATAGTTTCAAATTCAGCTTATTTGTTTAAGATTTGATTAAGGGCTTTTAGGTGATATTTTCCTGCTTGTTTAAGGCTCAGATGTAGTAGAAAGCGTAAGTTTATTTATTACATGTGCAAGTTTAATTAGTATCACAATCTGTCTTTGTGTCTTAGTGTCATTTTCAGAGCTTAAAATTAGTTTTTCAATTGTAAATTTAGGTTAGATTAAGGTTGTTTATGGGTCTAAAATTCATAATATAAGTTCATTGGTTAGTAAGATTAATCTGTTTAAGCTTTTTGAGTTTTCACATTAGCTTTTTCTAGCTTTAATTTAGGCCTGCAGTTAGTATTTGTGTCTTTTAGAAAAAACTTTAAAAAGTCTAAAAATATAGTTAATAGCTTAAACTGCCTATTTCATTAGATTTTTCTAGCTTATTTAGAGTTCCAAAATTTGTTTTTTTGGTTTATTATAGTAGCTTATAGTTCAATTTTAATCTGTTTTTAGGTTTTAAGATCTAGCTTATTAGTTAAGTAGCTTAAAAGTGCCTTCTTAGGGTGTTTGGATAATAGTTTTTAGAAAAAGCTTAATTGAATTTTTGAGCTTATGGCTTATTGGATTCACTTAAAAAATGTTTTATAAAAAAGAGAGGTCATCATAGGGTCGAACCTATGACATCCCTTTCATTCCAACACCTTAAAACCCACAACTCATTAACCAACTGCTTTGGGACTTTTTCATTTTTCATATACACTATTAATTCTATATACTCGTTTTACCTCAATGCCTTTCAGCCTATTTAGCTTAATAACAGCTTATTTAAACTAAGTGTTTTTCCCCTTTATTTTTCTTAGTTCTAAATATCTAAATACTTTCCTATATTTTAGATTTTTCCAAATTAATTTAATATTTTTTATAATATTTTTAGATTAAAATTAGTTTTTAATTCATAATAAATAAAATAAAATCAAAAAAATATAATTTTTTTTTTCTAAAATTATTTTTAATCATTTAGGACATTTAATAATTAAATTTTCAATTTTAGGGTTAAAATTTGATAGTTTAGGTTTTAAGTCGCGTTTTTATATTCCCGTTAACGTTTTTTTTTACTTGTCTTAATTGCGTGCTTGCCTTTGCTTGTTTGTGCATTTTTATTTGTAGAAATAGGAAACCAAATCAAATTCTTGAACTATTCAATTACGCGATCACAAACTTAAACGATTCTCAATTCGCACCTCGTCGGGATACGACTCGGGAAGGTTTTAAATTTTACTTGGATAAAAAGTTAAATTTTTCTTAAATCCTTACGGAATACTTATATTACTATACTATTATTGATAATTGGTATTTTATTTATTTATATATCTATATATATATTATACTATTATATTCAAATCAATTTTTGGCGCCGTTGTCGGGGATATGTGTATCGAATTTTGCGTTGAAGCTTGAAGATTAGTGTTTTAAAGACCCTTCCTCGTGAAGTTATCGTTTTATTATTTTCTTTTATATAAAACCTAAAAAAATACAAAAATATTTTATTTTTGTAGATTTACTAGAAAAATCAAAAATACTTTTCCTAAAGTATTTAAAAAAACCAAAAAAAATTATTGAAAAACAACAAAAACAACCGTTGTGTCACGTGTGAAATCGGCTCACTTTTAGATTACAAACTTTAAGAGAAGTTTAAGGAGGGTTGATCCTACGAACTTCGACCCGAAAGGAGAAGGTTTTTAAAATGCTTCACGCTTACCCGCTCCTCCGCTTCTTTGTGCGTTTTCTAAAGAGCTGCCTTACACTTCTTCGATTATCGGTTATAAAAATATTTTTCTTTTCTCTTATTTTGTTTTTAGTGTATGCAAACTCGCTCTTCTTCAAAATTCGTTGGTGAACCTTTTACGAATCCTACTTGTACGAATCCGAAACGTCGTAATCGTAGACGATCAAAACAAAGAGTCGAACCGTTCGCTCTTGAAGAGACTCCCGTAGTTACGATGGCCGATCAACGTACTATGGCGGAATTACTCTGTGCACCCACCGAGGGTTATGCGGAGGCAATCGTAGTACCACCCATTCCCGCTGAGCATTTCGAGCTCAAGCATAGTCTAATTCAATATTAGTAAACTTCTAACAATCTTCGGGTTTTGAGAAAGAAGATATCATGACTCATATTTGATATTTTAACAAGATTTATTTACATTGAAGTACAAAGATGTGCCCGAGACATCGATTAAGCTTATGTTTTTTCCATTTTCTATCGATGGTCCAGCCCAGATTTGGCTCGACAAAGAACCTTCTCGTTCTATTCTCACTTAGGATGATCGTGTGTCCAAGTTTATTAACCATTTCTTTCCTCCCTAAAAAACAACAAATCTCCAGAATGAAATTTCAAATTTTCATCAAAAGTTTGAAGAAACGTTTAGTGAGGCATGGGACCGTTTCAAGGATCTCCTTCGAGCATGCCCACATCCCGGTTTTACCGAATTACATCAACTCGATACCTTCTACAATGGTTTAAACCCATCCGATCAAGATTCATTGAATTCTGCCGCCAGTGGCAATCTTTTGGAAAGAAGTGCACAAGATGTGTTAAAAATTATTGAAAACAAATCAAAAGTTCATACTTCAAGAAACAAACCGATTATTTCTCAAGTAAAAGCAAGTAATATTGATTCTTCTGAGATAGCCAGTGCCGTGACTAGTGCCATGACCGCGATGTTTAAACAACATCAAGTAACCCCAGCTCCAACTTTCGTAAAAGCTGTTGAGGAATCTTGTGTTACTTGTGGCGGTGCTCATTCTTACCGACAGTGTCCTGCCACCGATGGCAACACTTTTTTGGGCTATCAAGACAATATTCAAAGATATGTTTCAGCAGCCGCAGTGAACTATAATTAGGGAAATACCAGATACCGTCCTCAAAATGTAGCTAACCAAATTCGACCACCGGGTTTTGCTCAACCGAATGTGCAAAAAATCTAAACCCGTACAATCAGGTTTACATCCAAACATGAGAAACTAATCAAGGAGACCAAAATTATCAGCTCCAATTCATCAACCACAAGTTGTGTCGACTAGTGATTTCTCGAACTACATAAAGGCGAATGATGCTGTAATGAAAAACATGCAAACCCAAATGACCTCTTTAACAAAATTTACATCGTGCTTAGAACATGTTTGGTCAATTCATGAAAATGAATACTGCTTTACTTTGGGTACGGAGTTACTTCCTAGCCATCATGTTGCTAACCACAAGGGGTGACTTGAAAGTAATCACACCCGGAGTGGTATTTATATGATGGGACCTCGATTCCACCTCCTCTTTTCTCCTCATCCAGGAGGTGGAAACGAGATACCAAGGTGGACAAAGATACCGGTGCAACCGAGTACCGAAAACATCCAACCTTCGGTAGTTGCTCCTAAGCCTAAACTGTCTATACCTTATTCTTCACGAGCCAACAAACAAAAGCTCCGTGAAAAAGATGATATTCTAGCTTCAAAATTTGTTGAAATCTTTAGGGAATTACATTTCGAGCTTAGTTTCGCGGATGCTCTTCTTCATATGCCAAAATTTGCTTCAATGTTTAAAAGTCTCCTAAATAACAAAGAAAAATTATTTGACTTAGTCAAAAAACCGGTGAATGAGAATTGTTCGGCGGTTATCCTAAAAAAGTTGTGCTATTTATTTTTGAAAAACTTGGAGACCCCTAAATTTTCTTATTACCGTGTGATTTTTGGGATGTTGAATGCTCAGCTTTGTGCCGATCTTGGTGCAGCATCAATCTTACTTCGTAGTCGTTGATTATGATGCCGGTTATCCTAAAAAAGTTGCCCGAACTTACCTCCACTCGAATGACTCTTGAGCTTGCGGACCGATCAATTACTCGACCAAAATGTGTCGCCGAAGATGACTTCGTTAAAGTGGGGAAGTTCCATTATCCAGCTGATTTCATAGTCGTTGATTATGATGTCGATCCACAGGTTCCTCTCATTCTCGGGAGACCTTTTCTAAGGACGGCTCGGGCGTTAATTGATGTTTATGGTGAAGAAATAACTCTTCGATTTAATGATGAAGCCATAAATTTTAAAGTTGGTCAAACTTTGAGATACTCCTACAATAATTTTGAATTGGTTAATCAAATCGATGTCATCGACGTTTCATGTGAGGAGTATGCTCAAGAAGTGCTCGGATTTTCGGATAGTTCTAAAGTGCAAAATCCCACCTCCGTTTGTAGATCTATCCTTTTTACTTTTCCCCTCTCTCACTCCTTTGAAGGAGGTGGACTTCATTTTGGAAGAAATCGAAGTTGTCTTTAAAATTGATTAATTCCACCGGGAATTGATGATGCCGACTTTGATCGAGGGGAGAATTTCTACTAGAGAAATTATGAAATGATGAGCCATCATCTAACTTTCCATCTGAAGGTACGTCATTTTGAGGAACTTAAAATTGATTTATCTTCTATGATGATCCTCCGGAGCTCGAGCTCAAAGGGGATTTACCGTCTATCTTGAATATGCGTTTCTAGAAGGACCGTAATTCTACCAGGTTAAAATTTCCAATTGAATTAAAGATGAAGAAATAATCCGCCCTTTTAAAGGTCCTAATGTCACATAAAGGGGGCCATTGCATGAAAATCTTTGACATTAAGGGTATCGACCCTAGTTTTTATACTCACAAGATCTTAATGGAAGACGATTTCAAACCGGCGGTTCAACATCAAAGAAGGGTAAATCCTAAAATTCATAAGGTTATCAAAAAGGAAGTTATCAAACTCCTTGATGCCAGATTGATTTACCCTATTTTTGATAGTCCGTGGGTGAGTCCCGTTTATTGTGTGCCTAAAAAGGGTGGCATGACCGTAGTTGAAAATGAAGATAATAAGTTAATAACCATTAGGTTAGTTACAGGATGGCGTGTTTGTATTGATTATCGTAAGCTTAATGATGCCACTCGTAAAGACCATTTTCCGTTGCCTTTTAGATGAATTTTCCGGATATTTTCAAATTCCAATTGACCCGCAAGACCAAGAGAAGACCACCTTTACTTGCCCTTATGGGACGTTTACCTACCATCGTATGCCTTTTGGTTTATGTAATGCTCCGGGCACGTCCCAAAGGTGCATGATGGCCATTTTCCACGACATGATCGAGGAAACAATGGAGGTCTTTATGGACGATTTCTCAGTCTTCAGGGATTCTTTCTCTTCATGCCTCTCCCATTTAGACAAAATGCTCAAACGATGCGAAGACACTAATTTAGTTCTAAATTGGGAGAAATGCCATTTTATGGTAAAAGAAGGCATTGTTCTAGGACATAAGATTTCAAAGTCCGGGATTAAGGTCGATAGAGCTAAAGTTGATGTTATAGCTAAACTCCCTCATCTGACTTTCATAAAAAGCATTCGAAGTTTTTTAGGTCACGTCGGGTTCTATCGTCGATTTATCCAAGATTTTTCTAAAATCGCCCGGCCGATGACTCATCTTCTAGAAAAAGAAACCCTGTTTATTTTCTCGAAAGAATGTATTGAAGCGTTTAATATACTTAAAAAGAAGTTAACCGAAGCCCCGATTTTAGTTGCCCCCGATTGGGACCTACCATTTAAAATTATGTGTGACGCTAGTGATTATGCGGTAGGTGCAGTTTTGGGGCAACAAAAGACCAAACATTTTCAGCCTATACACTATGCAAGTAAGACCATGACGGATGCTCAAGCTCATTACATGACTACGGAGAAAGAATTATTAGCCGTGGTGTACGCTTTAGAGAAATTCCGGCCTTACTTAGTCTTATCAAAGACCATAGTGTATACGGACCACTCGGCTCTCAAGTATCTTCTTGCTAAGCAAGATGCTAAGCCAAGATTGCTCCAGTGGATTCTCATACTCCAAGAATTTGATGTCATTATTCGTGATAAAAAAGGAGCGGAGAATCTTGTGGCCGACCATTTGTCGAGATTAGAAAATCCTCATCAAGGTGATCTCGAGAAAAAGGAAATTAATGAAACATTTCCTCTCGAGACCCTTGGAATGATATCTTTTCATGGTGATTCTAGTACCCCATGGTTTGCCGACATTGCAAATTACCATGCGGGGAATTTCGTTGTAAAATGGATGTCGTCCCAACAAAAGAAAAAGTTCTTTAAGGATGTTAGGCATTATTTTTGGGACGACCCCTACTTGTTTAGGATTGGTGCGGATCAAGTGATTAGACGATGTGTTCACAGCCAAGAAGCCAATAATATCCTCATGGCTTGCCATAATGGACCCACCGGGGGACATCATGGTGCGAACTACACCGCTAAAAAAGTCTTTGATTATGATTTCTATTGGCCGATGATTTATCGCGATGCCTACGACATGGTAAAGTCATGTAACTCATGTCAATGTCAAGGCAAAATCTCGCAAAAAGAAGAAATGCCTCAAAATGCAATTCAAGTATACGAGATCTTTGACGTGTGGGGCATCGACTTTATGGGACCGTTCCCATCTTCTCAAGGAAACAAGTACATTCTCGTAGACGTTGACTATTTGTCTAAATAGGTTGAAGCAAAAGTGCTCCCCACTAATGATGCTCGAGTTGTTGTTAAAATTTTAAAATCTCTCTTCGCCCAATTTGGAACTCCTCGTGCTATAATTAGTGATCGCGGTACCCATTTTTGCAATGACCAATTTGAAAATGTCATGCTTAAGTATGGAGTTACTCACCGTCATTCTACCGCGTATCATCCATAAATAAGTGGACAAGTGGAGGTTTCAAATCGTGGTTTGAAACGTATCTTAGAAAGGAATATAGGTGAAAATCATGCTTCATGGTCCGATAAGTTAGATGATGCTTTATGGGCCTTCCGTACCGCATTCAAGACACCCATCGAGTGCACTCCTTATAAGCTGGTGTACGGAAAGGCTTGTCATCTTCCTATCGAACTTGAACACAAGGCCTATTGGGCCTTAAAGCATTGTAATTTTGACCTTAAGACCGCGGGTGATTGATTCGTGATATAGCACACACTTATATAGCAACCCTAATACAGATCCTGACCGAATGCCCTTGACCAAGGCAAAAGG
>BQNB010213495.1:0-10057 GCA_026074375.1 Tanacetum coccineum
ATATAAGAAATGCAAACTTTTAAAACATAAATAAGATAGTTAATTAACTTTATTTTAGAGGATCATTACATAATTATGTATCTTCAACCACATCATATTTTTTCGTTAACAAATTTTTTTACATTGACAAAGAAAGGGCTCTATGCACTTTCCGGCTGCGGCTTGATCCCATTCCCTGCATCTTTTATCACATACTTGCGAATTAATGCAAACTATTCTGAAAGTTTTGTTGCAAATTTTGTTTCCTTCACTCAACATCTCATTCCCTGCATCGATATAAATATATTAGTACACGTATATTCATCTTGTGTTTTTTTTTTCAAATTTATTTGTACGATTCATATGACATAGTTTTGACACAATAATAATGCAAAGAATTTAGCCATACCACCAGAAGCAGTCAATATATTGGCAAGAAGAAAGATGACCAAAATGGAGAAGTTTGACATAGTTAGACTCTTTGAGTAACTTATCTATATATTATAGTTTTAGAAATGATTTGATTGAAAGAAGAAAATTATATATGGTTATATATACACAACAAATGCAGTTAGAGAAGTTGGCAATTAATAGTGGTTATTTAATGTCTGTCTTTTTTGTTACTCTATTCGTCTCAAAATTATTGTCCCCTATTTATTTTTTAAGTATTTTTCTTTCAACTTTAACCTTAAATATTTTTGTTTATGTTATATAATATTAGATGAAAACTATAACAATGAAAATACATTTAAAAACCAATCAATTCATATATTTCTCGCAACGCGGACTAATCCCTTTTCATTATTGATCTGATTAATCGTTTTTTAATCAATTTATCTTAGGGTTTGTTGCGTTGGGTTTAAATTCTTTCTATATCAACGATTAACCTATAATGTTTTCATCTTGAGGGTTGCGTTGTAATTGTTGCCATCGTTGTTTTTTATTGGTTCTGATTGGGATATGGTTATTCACGCATATAAACCTTAATATGGTTAGGGTTTTTGTAACCCTAATCTGTTAGGGTTTTCATATCTTGGGTCTGCTAATCGATGTGTACATGGTTATTCACGCTTATAAACCTTAATATGGTTAGGGTTTGTAACCCTAATCTTTTAGGGTTTTCTTATCTTGGTTCTACTTGTTGTTGTGTACGTGGGTTGGAAGTAGGGATATGATTACTGATGGTTGTTTGATGTAAATCGATTTGGAAGTGTGTGGTCTTTGCCATAATGGTGGATCGTTGTGGAATACGACCTGGAATGGAACATGTGATCTGCTTACATGTTTTAGGGTTAATGACGGAGATGTGGAGGCTGTGTGACCTCCTATTATGGTTACCGTGACTGATTTACATGTTTTTTACGCATCCAGCTACATGGTGGTCTGGTACTAAATGGTAGGATGACGTCTATCCTGCCATGTTCATGGTGACTGTTCGTTCATGGAGGTTTACTGGTATTAGGTTCTTTGCTCCATTTTTTGCTGTTTGATCCCGATGATGGTAAGATGTTGTACGTGCAATAATGGTAGCTGAGTGATGAAGTTATGTTCGTTGTTATGGTTGGTGTAATCATGGGGCTGTTCTTTATCAAACCTTGGTTTGGGCTACCAGATTTGGTTTGAACTGCTGCATACTGTTTGGGTTAATACTGGTTATGTCTTCCTAAGGTGTATGATTACCGGCCATTTGGAAGTTGCTAGTACAATAGCATGAATTTATTTTATCAGACCGTGTCATGTTAGGGCTGCATTCTTATCAAGGTTATTATTATACAATTTATTGAATAATAATAATGGTTGCTGCATTAGATCGGAGTTGGTTTGGGGCTGATTCGAATCCTTAAGTTTTAGGGTTTCATTAATGGACGTATCCCTAATTTTAGGGTTCTTTTGCTCTTTATCGATCCTTATTGGTTCTGGTTTATACTAGCTACTTGGAAGTTAGGTTACACGCTGCACTGTGGGGTTCTGCGCACACGGTTATTATCTATTCGAAGATTGGTCAACATGGTGTAATGAATTGCTGCGTTTGTACCAGGTTGTTCGTCGAATGTGGTGGTATGAAGACGATTGGAAGTTTATGTTTGGATACGAAGTGTTTGACTATTAGAGCAATTGTTGGTTTTATTGATCAATATAGTATCTGCATACTTAGTCGTAGTAGGAAGTATGTTTTTTTTACTTTCTTTTGTTTGTCAAAAGATTGGCGTGTCTTTCTTATGTAGGGTGTTAGGTTAGTAGCACTTAGTTGCTTGTGAGTGTCCATTTTTGGACTGAGATAAAAGACTTCACCCTTATCTTTTTGTACTTCAATGAATTTTTGGTGTAATATATTTACCGGGGAAACCCTTTACCCAAAAAAATTCATATATTTCTCTTTAAGTATTAAGGCTGTTGAGAAAAGTGACATCGGACTGAAGCAAAACCAAAACTATAATATTAAATGCAATAAAAGATGACATACGGATTTAACGTGAAAAACCCTAAGAGGGTAAAAACCACGGGCAAAGAAAGATACGTTCCACTATGATGAAAATTAGGAGTTAACCTTCTCTAGTTACAAAGATTAACAAGTATCTCTTGTAACTAGGAAATGCACTACAAACTCTCTAATTGCCTCAAACACTAGGAGAATATAACACTATGTGTTTTCTGTTTGAAATGGGATGCCTAACAATGAAACCAACGTTGCCTTTTATAGGCATATAAGGAGTCAGTTACATGAAGAGCCAATTAAACAAGAGCCACACATCATAAAAGGCATATCTCAAAGAGCCATTTGCCTCTTGCCCTTTCATGTATAACAAAGGCCACCCAACTATTAAGCAATTTACTTTTAGGCCATCCATTTTTCAAAACTAACTTATAGGCCATCCATGTATATGCTTGTTTTCCTTTATACCAATCTCGTTCAAATTCTTGCAGAAAATTTGTACAATTTTAAGAATAAAACTAACTTTAACATATCAAAACAATAAAATTAGAATTTAAACGTAAAACATTAGATAAATTATCTTAATTCACTTTCAACTAACTAAAGTTGCATATAAATAACGGGTAAAACTGATAGTTTATATTTCATTACTCATTGTGTTGTTTTAATATGTTACATTTAGCTTTATTCTTGTTGCTTCAAACAGTTTCGAGCTAAAACTATCCAAAATTGGTATAAACGGAAGCAAACTCATAAACGAGTGGCCTATAAGTAATTTTTGATAAATGAGTGGCCTAAAAGTAAAAAGTTTAATAGTTAGGTGGCCTCCCAATATATAATCTCTATTATATAATACAAACAAAAATATTAAAGTAAAAGTTGAAAGAAAAAGACTTAAAAAGTTAACAGAGTATAATAATTTTGAGATAGAGGGAGTAGCTTTTTTCTTCACATTTTAATAAAAACAAAAATGAAAAATTGAGTCAATGACATTGATTGACTAATACAAGTATTTTAATATATGGTCTTGCATCCTGGTATATTAGTTCAGGGGCTTATTGTGTCAATTGTTGTATTTTAGTTTTTAGCTTTGAGTATTACTTTGGGCCCAAGTTGTTAAAGAATGAAAGATAAAGGGTTGATTGTGTCATTACTGGATTCCCAAACCTGAGTCAAGCTCCTATAAAAGTTGGTCAAATCCCTCTTTTGAGATTATTCTGCTCATTTCTCTCTCTAAAAACGTTTCTCTCTCTCTCTCATTGTAAACCCTAATTTGATAGTTCATTTTGATCTTGATCTTGTTGTTGTTTTCTGATGATTGTAATAGAACTATTATCATTTAGATAATAGCTCCATACCTGATTAGCAGTTGTGGAGTTTATGGTTGTTTCTGATTAAACTGATTGAGATCAGTTTTATATTGTTTTGTTGATTCAAATTGAGATTTGGGTTTAATAATAAGACCAGATTGTGTTTTTCTTCATGGTATCAGAGCTAGGTTGCTCTGAAATCGTTTTCTAAAAAAATAAGGTTTTGTAAAATTGGGTTTTTTTAAAATTAATCAGTAGATTGTTTAATCAAATCATTGGTATTGTTAGATCTGTGATTAATCTTACAGATCTATAAGAATTTGGTAAAAACCCTAATTTTAAGAAATTAAGGTTTTTATTTTTTAGGGGTTCTTTAATCTCTGGTGATTGTTGGTGATTAAGATAGCTTAATCATTTGTTCTTGGGTTGTATTGGAAGCTCTAGGCTGTTTCCCTAATTTGAGAAATTAAGGTTTATGAATCTTGGTGTTTGGGTTATTGGATCCTGCTATAAATCTGCTATTTCTCTTGACTAAGTGAATCAAGAGAGTAGTCGATTTGGGTTGAATTGATTTCTGCCGCTTATTATTCAAAGCTCCGTAACACCTCTTTTACTCTCTCTTTATTTGTAAAGTTGAGTCTGTTAGCCCTTGATCCGCCACCTTGAGTGGTGAAAGCATGAGAACTTCTTTCTTTCTTTCTTCTTTAATATTCTTCTTGCAATTTCATCATGTCTGGTCCTAATTCTGTGCATAATTTTGTTCATAATTCTAATGATGAATATGTTGAAGATCCAGTTACTTTGATAAGTAAACGAGATATTAGTGACCCATTGCATTTACACACTAATGATTCTACTTCTTTAATCGTGGTTTCAATAAAACTTAAATGAACTGAAAATTATCAAGTATGGTCTTGTGCTATGCTTCTGGCTTTAGAAGGAAAAAATAAAACTAGTTTTATTGATGGGTCTTGTAAAAGATCAAATACAGATGAGATTCTTGGTAGACAATAGGATAGGGTTGATGCTGTTGTTTTGGGATGGATCTTGAATTCTATTTCTGAGGAACTTTTCTTGGGTCAATTTTTTTCAAAAGGGGCTAAACATGTTGGGGAAGAATTAAAAGAAACTTATAATAAAGTAGATGGGTTTATAATATTTGGTTTACATCATCAAATTCATACTTTAAAGCAGAATGGTTCATCTATTGCTGATTATTATTATAAGTTGAATGCCTTGTGAAAACAATTTGATGATATGGTTGAGTTGCCTAAGTGTGTTTGCAATGCTTCTGAAAGTTTTAAGAAACACAATTAGTTAATGAAGTTAATGCAATTCTTAATGGGATTGGATGATTCTTATATGTAAATTAGAAGTTTTATTAACTCTAGAGAAGTCTTACTTGATGTTAGAAGTGCTTATGCTACCATCTCTAGTGAGGAATCTCACAGAGTTGCTTCTGGTAGTATTGCTGATTCCTCTTAGAGGAATCAGGCTTATGCTTTTGTCTCTAATGTGCCTAACAGATTTAATTTTCAAAGAAATAATCAAACTTTTAATAGTGGACCAAGACCTACTAATTTGAACAATAATAGGCAAGGTGGGGGTTTTACTTTGGTCTGTGAGAACTATGGGTATAATGGTCATACTATTAAAAGGTGTTTTAAAATCATTGGTTACCCTGCTGATTTTGATAAAAAGAAATCTAGGCAGTCTTTTAAAGGAAAAAATGTTTCTAATAATATTTCAGTTGGGTCTTGTTCATCTTCTGGGTTTCCTGATGAACAAATGGCTACTTTTATCTCTCTCATCAAAGATAACAAGGTTGGAAAGAATGTGCAGGCCAATATGGCAGGTACTTACATGAATAACAATAATATTTTTTATAACAACTTTAACAAGTTTTTCAGTTCTAATACAAATTTTAAACCAAAATTGGGTTGTAATGGAAAAATTGTTGATTCAGGGGCAAATCAACATATGACTTACACTGATAAGGAATTAGACAATGTTCTTGATATCTCACATCTTAAAATAAAGGTTGGTCATCCCACTAGGACAAAGGCCTTTATTTCTAAAATTGGAAATCTCAAGTTGTCTAATGGCTTAATTTTGTATGATGTGTTGGTTATACCTGAATATTATGTTACTCTTATTTCTGTTCATAAGCTGGTAAAAGAAAATAAGATTATAGCTGTCTTTGATGAGTGTAGATGTTATTTTTTGAACCAGAATTTGAGTCTGGGAAATGTTCTGGGGACTAGTGATCAATGTGAAGGGTTAAACTGCTATAATAGTAAAGGTATAAAAAATAATCATAGTAGTTTTAGATCCCAATGTTATCTGTCTCAGCATGATTAGCATTGCAGGCTTGGTCATCCTGCAGCGCCTGTTCTAAATGTTTTAAAAAATTCCTAACATATTGATAATATGGATAAAAATGTTTATTGTGAAATATGTCAAAGGGCTAAACAGACTAGAGAACCTTTTCCTTTAAGTGATCATGTTTCTAAGTCTCTAGGTGATCTTGTGCATTTAGACTTATGGAGACCTTATAAGGTTACTAGTTCTGAAGGGTTCAGATATTTTTTAACTGTTGTGGATGATTATACAAGGGCTGTTTAGGTGTAATTGATTAAATCAAAAAATGAGGTTCCGCATTTTATAACTGTTTTCTATAACTTGATTGAAAATCAATTTAAAAGGAATATAAAAGTTTTTAGAAGTGACAATGGAACTGAATTTGTTAATCAAACTATTAATATATTTTGTGCTGATAAGGGAATTATACACCAAACTTCTTGTGCTTATACTCCTTAACAAAATGAGATTGCTGAGAGGAAACATAGACATCTGCTGAATGTGGCGAGATCCCTTCTGTTTCAGGGGGAATTTCTTTAAAGATGTGGACTGAGTGTATTCTAACTGCTACCTATCTTATTAACATGCTTCCTTGATGACATAAAATAACGTCTATTTTATAGCATCATTCATCCCATGTAATTAACCCATTTTATATAATTATTGCAAAGAATTGTTACTTAATCGTTTGTATTTGAGAATTGCAGTAATTACGGAGTATTTGGTGAAACTTGACTAAAAGGCACGCATTCTAGAGCTTAAATGAAGATATTTTGAAGATTACTGTTCTGACAACCAATATGCTGTATCCACCAAGGAAGATACGGCGTATCTATGCCTGCACTCACCAAAGACGAAGACCACACGATCAATACGCCGTATCCAGTGAAGACCAATACACAGTATTAGAGATATAGTATGTGAATATTCTAGAAGATATCAAACGTGGTCCCTACTCCAAGAAACACCCAATACGCAATATCCAACACATTAGATACGCCGTATCGACACCGACTCCAGACCTTATAAATAGAAAACTCAAAAACGAGTTTTAAGTGTGCTAAATCATATTCTCGATACCTAAACCACAAAAGTCGATTTTCAGAGGAGAAAAAGAGCAGAAGAGGTCTCGCAACGCTTCCAATCCATATGAGACAACGTGTAATTTCTTATACTTTTGTAATCGTTCAGTTTTTGGTTTCATTCGTTAACTCGGTTAGTTTACCTTGGCTAAGCCATTACTCTTGTATTAATTATGATGTTTGAAGGCTAATACCTTCGGGTATTAGCCATTATTATAAAGATCTGAATGTTTGGTTTTGTTTATATCTTGATTTCTTAATTTATCGTTGATTGCTTGTTTATGTTTATCAATTTATACTTGTTTACGTGCGTAAGTATGTGACCTATCATTCAATTGGGTCTAGTCCTACATACTTAATTCGCTGCAACTTCGGTGTTGTTTGGGCGTAGGCTAAGAGTCCGGGATAGCTCTCCATATTGCAATTTATATATCTAGAATCATAGGATCACAAATATTGACCTATCTTTGCCCTTTGATTGTGAGCTTATTTGAGCCATAAGGTGACCTTGGTACCAACGAGTACATTCTAATCAATTGGTAAAGACTCGGATAGTGGACTACTAGTGTATAAATCGTCGTTAAGCAGTACGTGGGTAAAGTCTCTATGAGCTAGGGTTTAACAAGATCACCATTGCTTTAATCCCTAAGATAGATTATAATCAGCAAATAAGGATGCTTTATGCGGATGCTTTAATTGTGACAGAATTAATGTGTCTAAGTCTTAGGATGAAGTCCCGCCTAAGTCTAAAAATGATATGCCACCTAGATATGAGTAATCATTGCACTGAATAAACAAACCAACTTCTAATCGGATTAGTGATGGCTAATACAGTTTTTTATCATAAGGCTTGACCGCTCTTTTATCTTCTGTTAATTTGCTTGCGTGTGTTAAAGTGTCTTGAATTGATTGTAGTCACCACCAAACCCGTGCCAGTCTCTCAAGCTAAAACCCCCCTTTTACCTGTTAGAATTAGAATTAAAACTAACATAAGATTAGCATAGGTTTGACTTAGATTAGAATTAACTTAGATTAGTAAACCAAAATATTAATAAATTGAAAGATTTAACCTCGCTTCAAGTGTTCAACACCCTACTTACCACGAATCTACCACCGACCGTGCACACTGCCCGTTAAAGTGTTGTTTTTTGTTAAGTCGGCAAAATATAAATTTAAAACTTGAATCATAAAAGTATACACCATACAACGACACATCAAGTTTTTGGCGCCGTTGCCGGGGAGTGAAATATAATCTTGATTTTTATTTTATATTTTGGTTATTAAATTAGATCTAACCCTTAGGATTAAGTATAGTTTAGGATAGTTTATAATCTTCTTTGTTTATTGTGTTTATACGGCGTATTCAGTTCACTGAATACGACGTATTGGTTATTTAACAAATTTTCTAGTAAGTTTATTTTAGGATGGACGATCCAAACATTACTATAGAAGAATACATAAGGCTCAAGGAAGAAAAAGCTCAAAAACGTGGGAAAGTGTTTAACTGGGAAACTGCTAAGTATGGTAAGATCTGGTATGATGAAGATGTTCACGACCTCAGATTTGTTGAAACCGAATTCCCAGCTATTGCTTTTAATGATCAGATATCATCTGAAAAAACACTTTCTTGTGAACCCACAGTAAGTTCTCTTAACGATGAAATTGACTTTAAAATTTCATTTGACGATTCCGATGATGAAGATTACACGGTAATTTTTGACAAAAACTCGTTTTCTTACAAAATAATTTCTGTCAATAATATGAAAACGGATTCAGAAAATGATAATGAAAAAGTCAATATGCCTTCATTTCCATCACCCGAGCCTACAATCAATTATTTTGATGATTTAGACTACTTTAAAGATTTTGAGAAAGAATTTCCAGTCTGTTAGAAATAAAGAAATAATCTACTTGTAAGCACTCTTATAAAGTGCAGGGACTATTTGTGTCAAGTTAGGAAAGTTTAGTCAACAATCTAATAAGGCTATAAATAGGGTATTTATGCCATGATTAGATGTAACAACTTCAATTTAATCAAAAGGCAAGTTAGGTATTTCTCTCTCTAAACACAGACTAATTACACCTTATTTTACACACACTAGTCATCAATCAAAATCTTAATATTCAATATGTAGTATCAAGAGCCAATGATTGCTGATTAGTGTTATATTTTAGTGTTTGATTGTGTTAGAGATCGAGTTTTCTGCTTATTGAGCTTATTAGAAGTGCTTATTTTTGTCATATTTTGCTTATTCTGTGCTTATTGGTTAATTTTCGTGCTTATTGTGCTTATTCTGGTTAAATCTGCTAAATTTTGTGCTTATTCAGTTCTGATTCAAATTCGAGCTTATTTGTAGCTTATTCTGACTGCTTATTGCTTATTCAGTTTGAGTTTAATTGCTAAATCTGTGCTAATCTGTTTAGTTTTTGCTAATTCAGTCAGATATATAGTATTTTCGAGCTTATTCAGTAGTGCTTATTCTAGTCATATCTGCTTAAATCATACTAGCTTATCAGATCTGCTTTATCTGTTTTTCATTGGATTATTTTTGCTTATTTTAGTGCTTATCAGATCTGCTTTATCAGATATCATTTTGAGAATTATTTAAAAGGTCTACTCGAGGGCAAGTAGAATTCAAGTGGAGTGATATTTTATGACATCAAATAGTTAATACTTTTCGATATCAAATTCTCGTGTTTATTGCCTTGGTTTATAACATTTTTATATGAATATGGTACTTAATTCATTCATATTACAGGTTCAGGATAATTAAGGCATTGGAACGAAGTGATGCGAAAAATAGCCAAAAATAGTACGGATACTAAGTTATTTAGTAGAGGTACTAAATTCATAAGGAAGGCTACTAAATTTCTCCAGGAGGTTACACAAA
>BQNB010213497.1:0-10057 GCA_026074375.1 Tanacetum coccineum
GATTTACCAAGCTACTACATTATATACGACCGGGTTCATTGCCCGTTAGTGCGTGTATTGGTAATCGAGTTTTATAAATTTAAAACTTGGTAAAAATATTATTCAAAACATTTACGCATCAGTTATAACATATACAACTTCACATAAAAAGGTATTTACGTTGCGCTAAGCTCATGCCACCGAAGCTAATAGTGGAAAGTAGCATGTACAATGCCATATAAAGTTGCCCTGGAAGGTATCTGACCAAAGACCACCCAAAACTAGTTTTGAAATGAAATACATCTGTTGGCTTGTACATCAGTCGCACCCGACCAGTAAGAATTACCAAACCCGGATGGGGATTATTAGTCCAAATAGATGTATTCACTCACTCGCGCTTACTTAACCAGTAGTCGGTTAAAGGTAATTAACGGTTCATGATAGTACGCGCAAATAGTGGTCTAACGCTACTTAGGCAACCCATAAACAAGGGAAAGTATCATGTAAAGTACTTGTGTCTAGTTTAAGAAAACAAGTAATGTTTCTCACCTCAAAGTTGTAAAACATTTATTCAAAACGAGTAAAAGTGGGGCTATAAACTCACCTTGATTTGGTGAATTGAAGTAGTGAAGGCTAGCAGAATAATCACACGAAATAAAATGACGGTACTCAAACATGACCTAAGGAATGTGGGTTTCGATTTAGAATCAGAATAATAGAGAGATACTATTAATGTATAAATGTTTGTCAAAATACTTTAGTTAATGTTTTCTAAAATTAAAGTACTAGTAATCGTATCGTGGCTATAATGTTTGACTTCGATAAAGTACAACGTAATAGTAAGTATATAAATACTATTTAATAGATATACTCAAGAAAGAATACGATTTCGGCATCTTACCCGTTCCCATATAAACTAGTTAAAATGTAAGGATTTTATAGAAATTTCGGCATGACCCGTTCATGTTTACACGTTTTTCCAAAGTCATAGACTTTATTCAAATCACTTTCAAACCACTTTCAAATCACTTTTAAAGATATATTTCACAAATTCGAAATCTCCTACATTATCTAAATCCCTTAATAATTAAGCCAAAAACCCTTTGGATCCTTATTGAGCTTTTAGGCCCAATAAGCCTAAATAGATGATCTGAAATACGAATAGTCCAAAATAGACAAACGATTAGTATTCGAGTCCAGATATTATCAAAAAAGCTGTAAGGGAGCTTATCCAATAAGCTACACCGTGGGCTAAGCGCCATGGTGTGTTGTCTCATATTGGGTTGTGGCCCGTTAAGTTAAATAAGTAGGCTTAAACTTATCCATTTAGTCCGATAAGTAAACTGTTAAGCAAACGAGCTCGACTCATAAATAAGTTATTAATAAGCTCAATAAGCCAAGTTAAACAACCCAATAAGCCGAACTGTAGGCTTATAGCTACGGTTTTGGGCTCAAGTTTGGGTTGAAACCATAAAAACTCACTCGGGCTTATTTGTTAAACCCGATAAGCCAAACGAAGTCAAATAAGCTCTTGGTTTACGAATAAGCTATCCATAAGCCATCAATAAGCCAAGAGGTTAAGCCAAACTATGTGGCTTATTTATTAAGTCCATGGTGGTGGGGCTTTGTTATGGGACGAGGCCCAATAAGCTCGTAGGTATGTTTGGGCTTATTCCTCCAATAATTCCAAGAGGGTTAAGCCAACCATGTGGATTATATGATTAAGTTCTACGATTTTGGGCTTTGGTTGTTGGGGGACGAGCCCAATTAAGCTCGTAGGCTAGTTTGGGCTTATTCATTAAGCTTATAAGCTCATATCACTTTACCCTTTTAGTTAAGTCATGAAATAAGCAAAGTACAAGTATAAGCCGAATACAAAATAAGCTAAACGAACCCTTTTGTTTTTCTTTGTGGGCCGAACTACATATAAGCCCATTAGACCAAATAAGCTCTTCGTGAGCTTATTATTAAACCAAAACATCAAATAAGCCATAAGTCATAATATTTATTATATAAAAATAACCTCGATCATGAAACTACACTTTCCTTGTTTTCTTTTATATATATTTGAAATGAACATAAACCCTTTTAAGGTTTATGTAGTTTTTAAACCTTGATTTTTATAAACAAGTTGTACAACTTATGTTTATGCATTATGAGGATCATAAAAGTACAAGTTTTAACAAATATGGATTACTTACAAGTAATGATGATTAGAAGGATGATTAGTGACTAACACAACCCAAACGTTGTTTTAATACTACCCGAATAACAATATAAACCAACCCGAATACAATATCTTCAAATGGTTTTGATCAAAAGTTGAAAAGTATGGGTTTGTGCGTGTGTTTTGTGGCGTTCGAACAAAGAAGAAAGAAAGAAAGAGTTTGTGTGTTTTCTTGAGAGAGAAGACAAGTTGGAAATGAATGAAAATATACACACGCTAGCTTAGGATTTAAGCTTATAAAATTTTGAATGAATGTCTGTGTGGGTGTGGGATTCAGACGCATACACGGAAAACCAAGGGGGACCAATTTGATCTCCACAATTCTAGGGAGCTCATGCTTGAAAGGAATTAATTTCCAAAGGTTCCATGCACACATAAGCTTAAAGTCTAGATATATTCCGACATACGCAAGATATTAAAAACGCGTAAAAACATAACGAAAATTTTTGAAAATTTAAATATCAACTTAAAATGTAAAAACGCGACTATTGCCAAAATACGTAAATTACACGTAACTTGTAACATTCAAAATACGGTACGAAAACAGTTAAAATATTGGCCTAAAATTTACGGGGTGTCACATCCTTTCTCGTTCCCAAATGAACTCAGGACCTCTCCTAGAGTTCCAACGCACTTTAACAATTGGGATACGGCTTTGATTCAGACGTTCGACCTCACAGTCCATGATTTCGACAGGTTCTTCAATGAATTGGAGTTTGTCATCAATTTGGATTTCATCCAACGGTATCGCAAGAGTTTCGACTGATAGGCATTTCTTCAGGTTCAAGACGTGAAACGTACTCAATTGCTCTGGGAGTTCAAGTCGATAGGCAACGGTTCAAACCTTTGCAAGAATCTTGAAAGGTCCAATATATTGAGGGTTTAGCTTTCCCCGTTTGCCAAAATGTATCACCCCTTTCCATGGTGACACTTTTAGCATGACCTTATCTCCTACTTGAAACATAAGGGTTTACGTCTTACGTCAGTGTAGCACTTTTGATGATCTCGGCCAGCTTGAATATGGCTCTTGATTTGAATGATCTTCTCAGTTGTTTCATGGATGATCTTTAGGCCAGTGAGCTGACTATCTCCAACTTCAGCCTAACATATAGGTGATCGACACTTACGCTCATACAGCAACTCAAAAGTTGCAGCCTTAATACTAGTATGGTAACTGTTGTTATATGAAAACTTTACCAACGGCAAATGTCTATCCCAACCTTTTCTGAAATCAAGCACACATGCACGTAACATGTCTTCCAATGTCTGAATGGTCCTCTTACTTTGACCATCAGTCTGTGGGTGATAAGCTGTACTCATATCCAGTCGTAAACCCAATGCTTTATGTAGAGACCTCCAAAAGTGTGAAGCAAATCTACCATCTTGGTCGGAGATGATCGAGAGCAGCACTCCATGTCTTGAAACCACTTCTTTCGGATACTGTCTTGCCAACTTTTCCAATGAGTCGTCCTCTCTTATGGGTAGGAAATGAGCAGAGTTAGTGAGACGATCAACGATTACCCAAATTGTGTCTTGACCGGTAGCCGTCTTTGGAAACTTTGTCACAAAGTCCATCGTTATGTTCTCCATTTCCACTGGGGAATCTCTGGTTGAACCAATAATCCAGATGGTTTTTGATATTTGGCCTTAACCTTGGCACACGTTAGACACTTGCTAACATAGGTGGCAATCTCTGCCTTCATGTTGGGCCACCAATACATCTTTTTCAAATCTTGATACATCTTATCCGATCTAGGATGGATGAAATACTTTGACTTATGCGACTCATGCATAATCAACGGTCTCAAGTCACCATAACACGGAATCCAACTCCTATTGTTCAGACACAATGTTCCATCAGCACGAGGTTTAAGTTTATTAATCATACAATTTAGATCTTCAGCTATGTAATTCTCTTCTTTCTTTGCCTTGGCTTGACCATTAAAAATTTGCTTGGGAGGATTTAATCTTGTAGTCATTACTAGGATCAAACTCACATCGGCTTAATCCTTTCCTTCCGGCTCAAGGCATCTGCCACCGCGTTCGCCTTTCCTGGGTGGTAACGAATCTCACAGTCGTAATCACTTAACAATTCCAACCATCGACGTTGTCTCATGTTCAGCTCTTTTTGATCTAGAATATGCTGCAAACTCTCATGATCAGTAAACACAAAACACTTCGTGTCATACAGATAGTGCCTCCACATCTTCAGGGCAAACATTACCGCTCCAAGCTCTAAGTCGTGTGTGGTATAGTTCTTCTCATGAACCTTGAGTTGGTGAGATGCGTAGGCTATGACCTTCTCCCTTTGCATTAAGACTGCGCCCAACCCTTTATGCGAAGCATAGCAGTAGACGACAAAGTTCTCACTTCCTTCTTGAAAAGCCAAAATTGGCGCACTACATAATTTCTGTTTCAACAGCTGAAATGCAGCTTCTTCTTTTTCTCCCCAATCAAATTTCACGCTTTTCAGAGTCAATTTCGTCATAGGCCTAGCGATTTTCGAGAAACCTTCGATGAATCGTCGGTAGTAACCGGCAAGACCTAAAAATTGACGAATTTTAGTTGGAGTCTTGGGTGACACCTAATCCTTGACTGACTCAATCTTATCAGGATCAACGTGAATGCCTTCACTATCAATCACGTGACCGAGAAATTTCACCTTCGATAACCGAAATTAACACTTGGAAAACTTGGCGAACAATTTCTACTCCTTAAGAAACCTCAATATCAACTTAAGGTGTCCTTTATGCTCCTTCTTATTCTTGGAGTAGATTAATATATCATCGATGAAAACGATCACGAATTTATCTAAATACGGTTTGCACATCCGATTCATCAGATCCATGAATACTGCTGGTGCGTTGGTCAATCCAAATGGCATTACTTGGTACTCGTAGTGACCATAGCTAGTGCTAAACGCTATCTTTGGGATATCCTCTTCACAAACTCTGAGTTGGTGATAACCAAACCTCAAATCGATCTTAGAGTAGACTCTTGACCCTTGCAGCTGATCAAACAAATCGGTGATTCTCGAAAGTGGGTATCGGTTCTTCACAGTAAGTTTGTTAGTTCATGGTAGTCGATACACATTTGAAAAGATCCATCTTTCTTTTTGACAAACAAAACCAAAGCTCCCCAAGGTGAGGAACTGGGTCTTGTAAATCCTTTGTCAGAAAGTTCCTTTAGTTGAGCAGACAATTCCTGCATCTCTGACGGTGCTAACCGGTACGGGGATCGTGCTACAGGTGCAACACCAGGGACTAAGTAGATTTGAAATTCGACTTGTCGAGTAGGTGGTAATCCAGGTAAGTCTTCTGGAAAGACCTCCAGAAAATCCCGTACAATTGGCACATCCTCAAGTCGGTTTTCTTCTAGCTCATCATCAGACTTCTTTGCCGTAACTTATGATAGGTAAATTTGACAACCCTTTTGGATGTACTTCTGGGTCTTGGTGCACGAGATGAAACTTAACTTCGTCTTACTTCCACCGTTACATCCATCGCCTTCGATTATCAACACTTCGTCTCCATAAGGAATACAAACGATTCTTTCATCACAAACGATCACCGCGTGGTATTTCGCCAACCAATCTATACCAATAATGATGTCAAAACTACCGAGTTCTATGGGCATCAAATCTATATCGAACGGGTGACCTAGTAATCCTAACGTGCAACCTCTAAGTATCACATTAGTTTCTGAAATTCTTCCATCAGCTAATTCTACGGCATAACTAGTGTCTAAAGTGGATGGGATGACATCAAGCAGGGCACTAAAGGTAGTTGACACGAAACTTCTATCGGCACCCGAATCAAATAACTTGGAAGCATAACGATTATTGAGAAGGAATGTACCCGTGACAACGTTTAAATCAGGGTTGGCTCCTCCTCCTCCAATTGCATAAGCTCTTGCTTTAGCTTCATTATTCCCATTCATATTCCCTGCCTTATTCCCATGGTTCTGGTTTCTCAACTTGGGACACTCATTTCTATAATGTCCTGGTCTTCCACACTCATAGCAAGTATTTCCCGTTTGATCTCCAACTGGGGCCCTCTAAGGGGTAGCAGCAACTGCGGCTTTACAATCCCTGGTCATGTGACCAACCCTCTTATAGTTACCATACTTCACCGTACACAGTCCTTCATGGTGAAATCTGCACTTGCTGCAGTATGGCAAGGCTCCAACATACCCCCTTCTTTCAACATTATTCCCGACCATATAATCCCTTGCCACATTCTGACCATTAATGTTCTGCCTCTTAAAAGGTTCTTATTGTTGTCCACGGTTATCTCTTGAGTTATTTTTGAACCTTCTCTTGTTCTCAGCATTCTTGATAGCATACCTGTAAGATATCTTAACACATAAAAGGTATGGATTCTATATAGAGTTTAGAGAGAGAAAGAAAGGTGGTTGGATGAACACTTAGAGAGAGAAAGAAAAGAAAGAAATGTTAGATTACTATGTGAAAATGAATGAATAACCAACACCCTTTCCATAGCATGGAAAGGGTTTAAATACTCCTACATAGGTCGGCCTCATGGCTTTGTCCATGGGCTTTCCATAGGCCTTTCCTAAGCTAGCCTATTAAGGTTCTAAATATTACTTAACGAGCTATCTAATGATATTAGTAGAAGTGACCGATACTTTCGTATTCCTAACAATCTCCCCCTAAGGGAGGTCACTCTATTTTACAAAAACTTAAACCTAGCATACTATGCTTTGTCTTCAGTCTTGTGCTCGCAGATTTGTTTTCTTGACATCATCTTGTGAATATGGCATAGTGAGCTTTGACTTAAGGCTTGAGCTTGTTCTGATAGGCTTGACTTGTATGTGAAATTAAACTTCTTTGAGATCATCAACCAAGCATAATCTCTTATCATCTCATCATGATCTTGTCGCCGTCTTGTGCACTTGTGACTTTTAGACCGACATACTGATACTTGTTCTTGAAAGCTTGAATAAGACATCTTTCTTAAAAATCATTAACTATAACACTTTGTCACTTCGAGAAAGACGTTCGGTATCAGAGTGACTATCAGAGTGACGAAAACTTCTTTGAAATTCTTTGACTTTAATACTTCGTCACTTCAAGAAAGACGTACGGTATTAGAGTAGCGAAAGTCTTGAAACATGTACTTGAGCTTTCATGATGTCTTTACATATGTTGGTCGAGTATGAGCATGTGGTATTGGCTTCGACTTGTTATCAGGAAACTGCTACCACCGTCAGGAAATCTACATAAATGGGTTAGTGATAAACAACATATATGGACGAAAGTGGCTTTGTCACTTCGTCAAATACGGTTGTAACAACCATGGTTCCCCGTTACTCAGTATAAATACTGCCTGTGATGAGGTAGAATTCAAAAGAATCTCCTTGACAGGGTTTCGTATCCGCACTAGCCGTTTTTGTGAAGCGTCTCAAAGCAAACAACACGGTAAGAGTGAACCGGCAAGTTACTATCTTCCTGATTAAGCCGTCAATTTATGTTCAGCTTTCCTATGTCCAGATACCATTGTGAGGCTTCCCATGGACATAAGATTAAAAATCGATTTAGAAAATCAGTCGGTGTGTTAAGATGCAAATGTTTTTAAACACACCAACAATTTTAATCTTTTTTAAATTCATTCGTCAATTCATAAGCTGGACCGAATCGATATCCAGTGTCACAAGTTCGATCCTTGTAAGATCTCACAAGTCACCTACCAAGAGCTTGTTTGATGTTAGCTCAAGCAGGATTTCCATCTTTATTGTGAATACTTAAGTATCACTCGGATGTTCTGGCAAAATCACAAGGATAATGCGTAGGACTCTTGATATATATTTCTTGTTTTTCACATTGTGTGAATTAGCAAGCATATTTTAGATAAGTGTCCTAATGAGATTTATGGATGATCTCTTTTGGCTCTAGACTCAATAGTACACATTTGGTTTTAGTAATCGAAGGCTGGAGCAGACTGCCATCTTTTCACCCTTTATCTTAACCTTTCTTTTTAATTCTTCAATGCTTCAGTGCTTACCGAGACTTCATGACTAGTACCTTGTTGGGTTTGTTTCGGTACTAGCTCCATCTCAGTCGGCACTTTTCCCTTATTCTCACTTTTACTCCTGATGTGTGCTAAAACACACATCCTTATAACCCCGTAAAACACTATTAATCGAACTAAAAATGCTAAAATATGGATAATTATCATGCATATATGCTTGTTTGGTATTTTTATGTCTTGCAGGTAAAACGAATTGAAAACGGTGCAATAATGGGTATTTACGGGTTCGTGTCGATCAAGTGTGCTTAATATTCAAAATCTAGACAAAGTCGTGGAAAGTCCTTGAGCATGCCATTGGAAAGAGCGCGAGAAAAGGAATCCAACGGTGCCCTCGAATTTTAATGGGCCAGCCCGTAACCCGCTTAATGGGCCGGGACAGCCCAAACTATCTTAGCCCACAAGTGAAGTCAAAAGCCCAAATAAAGCCAAATGTATGAAATGAAAATCTGTTATAAAATGGAGGGATGACGTCAGGTGACGTCATCGTCACGTGAATGCAAAATAAATTAAAAGGCCACACGTGATGGCGCACTTGCATGTAAAGGGCGAATTATCTTTGGACACGTGGTATGTTAATTTGTTATTAATTCATTTCATGTGCATAAGAATGAAGTGTGAAATGGATCTGACAAAGCAAACGCTAAAGCAAAAGTGAATCACATGTGTCATTCTACGATTGGTTCTGCCACATTTGTTTGTACTAGGTGGCAATACCGATGCCAATGATTGGCTAATGATGACGGAATGATGAGCCAAATTTACACCTTTACCCCCTAGCTTGGCTATATATAAGTCGCTCCCCACATCTTTCAAGGGAGGAGGAAATTTAGTTTTTAGTTTACTTTTTCTTATTTTTAGCTTTTTAAACTTAGTTTTTAGCTTATTTTGAAAATCTAAGCTTATTGTAAAAGCTTATTTCATCATCTTATTAAGATGTTGTTATAAGAATGATTTGAGCTTAATAGAAGTATTGGTTTGCTTATTTGTATGGCTTATTGGTTCGTTTGCTCTCTTCACGTTTTAGCTTATAAAATAAGCTATTTTCTCGAGCTTATTTCTTTTGCTTATTTGTTTCAAAACTCCTAAAAAGCTTAAAGATCGACTCCTATAAGCTCTCTAAAGCTCATTCGATTCAATCTTCTTAGTTTTCATGGACTTTTCATTATAATAAGCTTTAATAAGCTCGAATCTAGCTTATTTTCATTCTTCTTTCGTTTAGTGTTATTAGAAGATCATATTGTCTGATAAAATAAGCTTCTAAATAGCTTATTTGAATTCATTTGAGCTTATATGCTTTGGATCAAATTTTGGTTGTTTATTTGCTTATTTGTTTTGGGATTTGAGTAGTTTGAGTTCTTTTAGCTTATTTAAAATCTTAGTTGCTGTTTTTGTGGCTTATTAGTGATTATTGTTAGCTTATTGCTCGTTTTGTTTAGATCTTGTTTTAGCTTATCCTTGTGTTAGCTTATTAACGTGGTTTTTAGTTTATCTTGTTCTAGTGCTTATTTCATTATTAAAAATGCTTATCTCATATGTCTAAGTGCTCTTAGCTTAATCAGATTTCTTATTTATAGTGCTTAAATAGTGACTTGTCTTGTTTAAAAAAGGCTTGAGCTTATTTGATTATACTTGTTTAGTTTAGTTAGGATTTGCTATCTTAAATTGCTTACTTGTGCTTATTTGATAAGTAGATCTCATATTTATCGTAGCTTATTCGGTTTAGCTTATTTTGGTAAGTTCTAGCTTATGGAGATTAGCATATTTAGTTATTAGTTTTCAATTGTTAATACTCGTTCTATAT
>BQNB010213499.1:0-10057 GCA_026074375.1 Tanacetum coccineum
ATTCAAATCCTGTTCTTTAAAAAAACAAATTCTAAAAATTTAACCCTAAGAAAGCAAAATTAATTTTCCTAAGTCCTAAATGATAAAAGAAAATTTTTAAAAAAGAATTATATTTTTTTTGACTTTTATTTAATTTATTATGAATTAAAAACTGTTTTTATCTAAATTAAATATTAAAAATACTAAACTATTTATAAAAATTACAAAAAGTGGCTTGAACTAAGATAATCCTAAGAAAAATAAAAGGGTGAACACAGCTTATCAAATAAGCTACGAAATAAGCCCAAAATGGGCTGAAAGCTAAATGGCTAAAAAAAGGATAAAAGAATAAAAGATGCAAAAGAAAACGAAAAAGACCCAAGGGCGCTAGTGGTTGTGTGTGGTGTGTTGTGTGTTATAAAGGTTGAGTGGGTAGAGGTCAGGGGTTCGAGCCTTGCTCACCCCTGACTTCCCTACTCCTTTTTTTTTGGTTCTTGAAAATTTCTTACACAGCTTATAAATAAGCTGTAAACCAACAACTTTTGTGAAGACAAAAATTTTAAAACTTAAAAATAAGCTCAGAAATAAGCTCTAAAAGTGGCAGATTACTTAACTTAACTAAGAGCAAAAAGGGGCTAAACTGTTTAGATTTTTTAAAACCAAATAAGCTAAGGAAAATCACATAAGCTAAAAACAGACAATAAGTTATCCTAATAAGCACTGATAAGCAAAAAATTAGCAAGGAAATTAAGCTAAACTAAGTTGAGAATGCAGGATTACCTAAATGCTTTCAAACTTAAAATGCTAAACTAAAATGCTAATAAGCTTGCATAAGCACTACCCTAAGCTAAATAAGCTAACAGAGACTTAAACCTAACCTAATGAGCAAGACTAAACATAAATAAGGCAAATCCAATAATCCAATAAGCTCAAATAAGCAAATAAGCTTTTGGCCAAAATTGCAAACCAAACAGTAAAAAAGGGACTTTTCTAGCTTAATTTTAAACTAGAAAATAAATCCTTATGGCTTAATGGGCTATACCACTAAAAAGCTTGTCCAAAAAGCATTCTAAATCAGCAAAGAAAAAGGATTTTGAAATTCATTTGAGCCATGAAAAGGCTTAATGAATAAGCTGACCCAAACATATTACACTATTTTTTTGGTTTTCTTAAAAGGAAAAATAACTTTTTGCAGGCTAAATTTAAGCTAGGAAAAAGACTTTAAAGACTAAAATAAGCTCAAAAAGATCAAATATGGGCTACAAACTACCAATGCAAGAGATTTCAGACCTTAAAACAACTTTTAACTAACTTAAAACTAAGATTGAAAAAAGGCTTTTTAAGACTTTAAAACTGAAACTGTTTTTGACAAGTTTGTACCAAAACTCAATTGGCAAATACACACTTAACAAACTCTTTTACTACTGCATTTAAAGACTCAGAACAAGCATGTAACTAAGGCCAAATAGCCACTAATGAAAAGCTAATCAAATAAGCCATATTTTCTAATTCTAGTATCATAAATTCAAGACATTGTTATAAAAAGCTTTGAAAACAAGTTTTAAACCTTAAAAACTTTTGGAAACTTATTAAAAGTACTTAAAAAACGTGTTAAAGTTAGATTAATGACCCAAAACCATTTTTAGCTTGTTTTGACCCATTTTGTACCTTAACATAAACACCCCTTTAAATTACAAATTTCCATTTTTAAACTGAATTTGAAAGATTAAGCAAGAGTTTTGAAAACAGATAATAAACAGTGGATATTAACCAATAATGAGCAAATGTCAACCATAGATAAGCACTTTAGAATAACCAATTCAAATAAGCAGTACTAAGCTAAAACTAACAGTTTTTAATAAAAACTTAAGCAAATAAAATCTAGACTACAAGAAGGCATAAATATGCATTAAACATGAATACTAAGCAACAATAAGCAGTAATAAGCAGATGAACAGTAAATAAGCTAAAAAAATGGAAAATGAGGACTTACAAATCCCTTGCTCAAAACAGGGATAAAAGGGCTCTTAGAGATCTTGTCTACAAGCTCTAGCTTGTGTAAAACAAGCTAGTAAAATACAACACCCCCAAAACTGTGTCACAGCGGAAATGTGTCCGGGGGAGTTACTTCATAATACACAGCGCTAGATACAAGAGAATGACCTCTAAATGTGTCGTTTGAAAAGTAATCTCGTTGATTTCCTTGAAATTGATATAACATTTGTCCCATAATTGCATCACAATGAAAAGCTTGAAAACAACCCAACGAGATTTGATCATTTGTATGTAAGTAGAAATCCATGAATGAAATCTTGTCAAATTTAGACTCCAGTGCACATCAAGTAGGCCAAGCATCTAATTCACCTGAGAAAAACATGCTTAAAAAGTGTCAACATAAAGTTGGTGAGTTCATAGATTTGTTTAAGTATAAATGTTGAACCAAGGTTCTGTAAAGTGTGTATGACCATTTAAATCCTTAAATGTCCTTCCAAAATGTATGTATGATTTTTAGAAATCAAATAGTTGTAAAGTATGCATGACCATTTCAATCCCCAAATAGTCACAAAAATGTACGTATGAACGTTGTACCGCAATTGTTCAAACGCATGTATGATATTTATATATATATCACCAAAATGTTTCAAGTATGTATTGCCACTTTATTCAAGGCACAGTAAATATCCATGTGAGTATAAAACAATGATTACAATTACTCTAAGTTCATGAAACTGCGACGTAGACTTGTATGTATGCCACTTTATTCAAGGCACAGTAAGAGTATACCCATCGTAGGTGTTCCCTCCAAGAACACCCGGGAATTAATGAAAATAATATGTACCCATCATAGGTGTCCCCTCCAAGAGCACCAGGGCATTTCTAAAAATATTCATGTGTATGTAATTGTTGGCCCTGAAGACTCAACCAATCGTATTCCGACATGTTATAAGCAACCTAAGCTAATTCGTAATCATTTCCAAAGTAAAGTATGCATTCGTGACCAAAAATGAATTCAATTAATGTATCCCATAGCGAGTTATGCAAATAAGTATGTAAACCAATTTGTAATCAACCATGTAAATGCATTCGTAAACAAGCATTTCTCACCCCAAAAGTATATGTAAAACCAGTAAAACATGGGGCTATAAACTCACATTGATGTTGTAGAACGATTGACAGAACTGCACATATTAAGCACAGCACAAACGAAAAACCAAAACGGCTCGATCAAGAAGTTGCAGTTAATCTTAACGACTAAGACCCACTAGCCTAGGATAATGTATTTGGGTTTTCCGATGGATGAGTACATCAACGCGACACGTTGATAAAGATTTAGATTTCAAGTTGTAATAGTTTGGTGGTTGGTTAAATAAAATAAATCGAAAATAAATGCAAAGTATGTAATATATTCCGTATATATTACATATGAAAAATAACAATTTTATAACTCATACCGTGAATTATATAATAAAGACAAACAATCCTCCAAAATTGAGCGTAGCAGAATAAAGATCACTCACCTAGCATCTCAACGAATCAAATAAATACATCGAGAGTGTTGCCAGACTCGATGCACGTTCCTATTCAATTCAAACATAATAATTTATAAAGAAAACTCGAGATGGACCGTGACTAACTTTAAGATAAGAGGATTTTGGAATCTTAGTTTTCTTTAGAGTGAACACCACACAGTATCCACTTCTTACTGTCTGCAAGTTTGAGTAAAACCAAGATTTTAAGTAGAGAAAAAGTGAGAACCCGATTACATACATAATCAGCAATAACATGTATCTAATACACATGATACAATTTACCATAGCCAACTAAGCTATCGATACCCAAAAGACCGCTTTATACAATGAGCACCCCTTCACATCAATCTCGAATACCAGCATACTGTTACCTTGGCAATAACCCATCATGCCAAGGCATCAACATTTCCAAAATCATTAAGCAAGTATCGATTATACGTGCATCATGCGAAAAGCAAGCTGATACAACTCGTGTGCATCGCACGGGTCTGCATGCCTCGTATAAATATATAGTTATATATAAACTAAACAAAATAATAAATATCACATTTATTTAACCATTTAAACCACCATTATATCCGGTTTTATATTTATAAAATCCTACGATATATTTATTTGTCGATTATATAAACCCAACGCACCCTTGTTGTTTCGCTAAACCAAACGCACCCTTATTACGTTTCTGCACAACCAAACGCACCCTTAGTGCTTTTCTGCTCACCCAAACACGCCCTTACGGTGTTTCTGCTAACCCAAACACACCCTATGTGGTTTATACTAACCCAAACGCACCCTTATTGCTGTTAACAGCCAAACCAAACGCACCCCTTGGTGCAATCTGCTAAACCAAACGCACCCTATTCGTGCTTATAAGAAAACCAAACACACCCTATGGCTGAGAACCAGATCCAAACGCACCCTTATGTATTTCTATACCAACCAAACGTACCCTAGTTGTTTTTCTACTAAACCAAACGCACCCTAAGCTGTAAAACAACGAAACAAACGCACCCTAAAGCTGTTATAACAAAACCAAACGCACCCTCTTGGTGCTTATGTTAACCCAACGCACCCTAGCGGCTGAGAACACCACTAAACGCACCCCCGGCTGATGAACCTAGATCGAAACGCACCTTTTGGTGTTCTTACGAACAACCAAACGCACCCTACGTAGTGTTAGCCACATAAACAAACACCCTTTTCGGGTTTTAAGCAAACCAAACGCACCTTCTTGGTGCAGTTACAGCCAAACGCACCCTTGTGGTATAACTTTCAAACCAAAACGCACCCATTTGAGGTGACTGAGAAACCAACGCACCCTTGGTGCTTTTATCGAAACCAAAGCGCACCCTAGTTGTTAATAAAACCATACGCACCCTGTGTGGGTCGTGGTGGTAGCAGCGGTGTGGTGGATATGGTGTGGTGGGGGTGGCTGCGGAGATGGGGCAGCCGTGGTGGTGGAAGCGTGATGGGATGATGATGATGGAGTTGACGTGGTGATGATGGTGGGATGATCGCGTATGATTGAGGGGGGTGAGGATGGCAGCGGCGGCTGGTGGCCGGAGAGCCGGCGACGGCGCCGAAAAAAATAAAGGGGAGAGTATGTGTGTGTGGTTAAAATATGAATGAAACCCTAATTATAAACATATATATATTATAAAGTTTTTAAGAAAAATGACAAGTGACAAATAGATTAGGGGGTTTTCGGGTAAATATTACCACAGGTACCAGGAAGTAGAATTTTTTTGTAAAATAATAGTACGGGACAACGTTTACGCCCTTAAAGGACGATTCCCTACACGACACTTGTCAATGCATTCCAATAATATTTCCCCCCCATTAAAAAACGAGTAACACTCGACAATTTTCATAAACTGTTAATATAATTTAATTTAAAACGTTTATTATTTATTTGTATATTACTGATAAATTTTTTCCGTAAAATGATCTTTTACTTGAATATTTGTGTCTTTAACAAACGTTACTGAATAAAATGATAAATAATTTATTAAATATTTTTATTTAATAAAAGTGATAATTAAATATAATTTAATTATTTTCATGTCGGTACGCGTTGTTCTTGTTTCTAAAATCTTGCGAGGGTATTTCGGTCATTGTTTGCTTGTTTTCGGGTCTCGGGCAAAACTAAAAAGTTGTCTGGAATGTCGTTTTACATCAAATTTCTTTAGAGTCCGAGTTGTGAAAACGTGATTTAGCGGATCGTTTTTGATAAGTCAACTTAGGAATAACATATATGTTTTGTCGTTTTCAAGTCAAATAAGATAAAAATAACTTTGCACATGAGAGATATGCAATAATAAATATGATTTATTAATTATATATGTTCCGAAAAATTACCGGTTACGCGGTAATCGTTTTTATGTGACAATAAAAGATCAAAAGTCAAAAAGTCAAGTCAGACCCAAAAAGTCAAAGGGTAAAATAGTCATTTAAAATACTGAAAATTGCCAGTTGTTACATATCCCTTTGCCACTCTGCTTGATTCGCAATCCAAGAAAGTAAGTGAGTTCTCCCATCATACTCATTTCAAATTTCTTTGTCATCAGTTTTTCAAACTGTTTACAAAGTCTATAACTTGTTGAGCCAAATATGATGTCATCCACATACACATGGACAAGGAGTACTTCTCCTTTGGATTTATAGATAAACAAAGTGTTATCTATTCTTCCCCTGACAAATTTATTTTGAATAAAGAAAGTAGATAGAGTTTCATATCATGCCTTTGGTGCTTGTTTCAGTCCATAAAGGGCTTTGTCAAGCTTGCAGACATATTCAGGGAACTCACTAATTTTAAATCCAGGAGGCTGTTTCACATAAACTTCTTCTTTTAATTTTCCATTTAGGAAGACACTTTTGACATCTATTTGGAAAACTATGAAGTTTATGTAAGTAGCAAAGGCAAGAAAGATCCTGATTGATTCCATTCTTGCCACTGGTGCAAAGGTTTCATCATAGCCAATTCCTTCTTCCTGACTACAACCTTGTGCAACCAGTCTTGCTTTGTTTTTGGTAACAATTCCATGTTCCTGAAAACCCATTTGGAGCCTATGGCTATCTTTCCATGAAGGAGTGGAACAAGGGTCCAAACTTTGTTTCTATAGAATTGGTTCAGTTCTTCTTGCATTGCATCAACCCATCCTGGATGCTTTAGTGCCTCAGATACCTTTTTAGGTTCTATCTTAGAGAGAAAGTTAGCAAATAAACATTCACTTGCTGAGGCAGCTATGAGCTTGGCAGCCATGCTTCTTGTAAGCATGTCTTCACCAGGATCACCAATGATGTTGACAAGTTCAGTGTGTTGATCTCTTGACCATCTATCCTGTGCAACATGATATGAACTTGTTGAAGCATGATTGGTATCTTAAGACTACGATGCTTTAGGGACTAATAGTTCAATGATATGTACCGAGGTTTCAGTGTTGTTCCCTGAAGTCTCTTTAGTGGTTTGATGATTGTTTTTTCTTCATGAATATTTTGTTCTTGAGTCCCTTTAATGTTTATAGGGTCAGGAGGACCTTCAACATCCTCAGTATGAGGGTTGACTTGCTCATTTTGAGCAATCACTTCAGGGATATGATTTTGTTGGGTGAGTTCAGTGAGTGAACGACCATGGGGAATGATGTAATATGAAAATTCAGAATTAACTTGATACTATCTAAATGGGCCATCTTCCTGAGAAAATTCATCAGGAGGATATCTGGATGAGTCATCAATTCAAATTTCATCTACTGGGGTATTTGTGAACCTGATGGCTTTAATACTCTCATCAAATGTAACATGATAAGTTTCCTCTATTTTTTGTCTTCTTGTGTTGAAGACTCTAAAGGCTTTAGAGTTAAATGAGTATCCTTGGAAGTATCTATCATTAGCCTTTGCATCAAATTTGCCTAGATGATCCTTGTGATTATGAATAAACACAAGACATCCAAATACATGAAAATAGCTAATACTAGAGATCCTTTCTCTGAGTATCTCATAGGGAGTTTTATCATGTCTTTTGACAATTATTGATCTGTTTTGAGTGTAGCAAGCAATTTTGACTACTTCAGTCCAGAAATGCTTAGAGAGTACTAACCTATTTAGCATGGTTCTAGCAGCCTCAATGAGAGTTCTATTATTCCTTTCAACTATACCATTTTGTTCAGGTGTATAGGGAGAAGAGAAGTTTTGAGAAATTCCTTTCTCATCACAAAAACTCTCAAGCTTAGAGTTTCTAAACTCAGTTCCATTATCAGTTTTGATTTGTTTGACTTTTATGTCATTTTGGTTTTCAACCATCCTCATAAAAGACATAATCATTTCAGCTGTATGACCCTTCTTCTTGAGAAAGTAAACCCATGTATACCTTGAGTACTCATCAACAATGACTAGGGTGTAATTTTCATGATTAATAGACATTGGACTGACAAGCCCAAAGAGATCCACATGAAGAAGATGTAGGCATTTCCTGATAGAGAAAATTTGTTTAGTTCTGAAAGAAGCTCTTTTGTGCTTTCCTTTTTCACATGATGAGAATGGTTGATCCTTTGTTTTGCTTTCATTCTTGGGGTTCTCAACATAATTTCTTTGTTTGCATTAAAGATTGTTACTTGCTAATCATCAAATTGAACAATATATTTAGCATCACAGAGTTGACTGATTCTAATTAGATTGTACTTTAGACCATTTAAAAAGGCTACCTTAGAGAAAATAATACCACCATAGTTTATTGAACCATATCCCTTAGTAATACAAGATGGGTTATCACCAAACACTAGCTTAGGACCTGGTTGCTCTACATATTTTTGTAGATAACTCTTGACACCAGTCATACTCCTTGAGCATCCACTGTCCATGTACCATATGGGATCTCTGATGTGTCTCTACACAAATAATAAACTTGGTTAGTTTCTCTTATGAACCTACTTTTTAGTGGGCTCTTTGGCTTTAGTATCCTAAAGTTTCTCACCCCACTTAAAGTGCTCAAAATCATTATGATCAGTGATTGAGTGCAACTCACTCCAATAGAGGATTCACTAGACTAAGAGGACTCAGCTAGTACAACTCCTCTGACCTGAATGACACGATTGTGTCCTGAGGTAAAATGGTTATAACTTCCAAATATCTCACATTTAGGGAAATTTCTGCAATCATTAGGATGATGGTCATTGAAACCATAGTGAGTGCATGATGGGTAAGGCTTTGCCTTGGATTTTAGGATCTGTTTGGAAGGAGATGCATACTGATAAGGCTATGCCTTGTAGTTTTGACTACTTTTCAGTGATGCAATGTATATGTCATGATCTGAGGTCCTGTGATCATCTTTCTTGCATTTCATGCAATAGAGAATCCTATAATAATCATCAGTTGAATGATTGGTATAATTGCAAAGCTCACATTTGAGCTTGGGTTTCTAAAGAGGTGTTGGTCTAACTGGTTTAGATGAATCAGGGTTCTTGCCATTTGGTTTAGAATCTTGACTTTGTTTGGATGAGTTGACTGACTTAGATGACTTAGGCTGTGAGGACACAGATTTTGGTTCTTGAGTCTTTTGAGTTGAGTTAATCTTCTCATCCATTAACATTTGGACCAGTTTTGTTAGCTCATTTATTTTAGACTCTTGGTCATTTGTTTTGACTTCAGTAGGGACTAAAGCAGTGACTGGTTTAGCATTACAAACAGTGACAGGTCCTGAAACATTCTTATTTGAAGATTCTTTTGTTTCAGGCTTTGTTTGTTTCATGGTAACCAAACCAGATCTCTCCCTTTATAGTGATCTTGGTTAGTCAATGTCATTACCTCAGAGCTTGGAGTAGCTCCATGAAGATTCTTCAATGGAGGTAGAGGAGTTTGAGGTTCTGATCCTGAATCTTTGGAAGACCCAGGGTCAACGGGTGCCTCAATGAGTTGAAGACACTCATTGACATCCTAGTTTTCAAGAACTAGAATTCTTCCAGTGTTAAAGTTTGGAAGTTTGCTGTCAGGGTTGAGTCTCTCAACCCAATCTTTGGATTTTGGGACCATTTCATGGTCATAATCTAAAGAGACATGTATGAAAGGATTTTCCTTACCATCATTTTTGGATGATTCAGTGAGCATTTCACCACCACGAATTTTCTTCTTTTGGTTTGGTATTTGCTCACTGATACATTGACTTACTTTATTAAAGTTATTTAACCATTTCTTATTGACCTTTATTTCTTCTTTAAGTTGATCTTGAAGAGCATGATTTAACTTTATAAGTTCAGTTTTTTGAATTGGAAAAGTGACAGCCTCAAGCTTTGCTTGTTTTATACACTTTTTTAATTCAAAAACAATTTTGTTATATTTAGATAACAAAATCAATCTTTTCTCTTCAACATACTTTAGGTCAATGTTGATGTATTTAAGATAATTTTGCCAATTTGAGTCCTCATCATAGAAAGGATAGTATTTACCTTTTTCATGGCGATGTCTATTAATTCACCATTTCATGCATGAGTCTTTCCCATGGAGAGTTCATCATCATCTAGAGTCATAAGTACCTGAACTCTTGTCTCATCATCGTC
>BQNB010213502.1:0-10057 GCA_026074375.1 Tanacetum coccineum
TTATACAAAGATTCTAGTTCATAACAAATTTTTCTCCAAAGTGTAATGCCACCAAATCATTAGATCAAATGACTTCTAAAATAACGACTACCAATGTATCCCTTGCACCTCGTGCCTTATTGACCTCCCGAGAAAAACATGATTTAAAACATCAACAATAATGTTGGTGATTTCATAGGTTTGTGAATTATATAAGTGTAGGACCGCAAGATTCCCGCGTGATATACATTAAATGTAAACATCACAAAAATGTAATTATGTTCTCCTAAGCTCATGACACTGAAGCTCGACATAAATGAATTGCAATATAAATTGCCAACATTGATCGTGATGATGTTCTAACCCGCAACATCCTAAATCCGACATGGTATACGTTCGTTTGTCTAGTGATAGCTAATCACCCGAACGGGGATGTCAATCCCGAATAGATCTATTCATAACATTCACGCTCACATAGTAATTGACAGTTCATAATTGTGGGCTCAGAGGGTTATCGCTACTTAAGAAAATACGTAATCATAATGTAAAAATGTCCACTTGTGTCCAATTGTAAAATCATGCATGTTTCTCACCCCAAAACTTGTAAATCATTATAAATGTAAAACGTGGGGCTATGAACTCACCTTGAGTAAATGAATCAACAAAATATATCAGATGAGTGAAAAATGTCACGTAAGTGTCCGAGTGCAACCTAATTAATTATAGGTCGTATGAGTACTAAGTAATTTGAATAACTAATACCATATATAATTCTATATGGCTACATCACCATCTAATTGTAATTAAGAAATAATAATTATAAAGTTAAAATGTTTATAAATATTACCTTAGTAAAAAATGTCGTAACTTTCTCGTTTTAAGTCCGTTTTGTACGTTCTTTATGTCCACGCTTTCGAATTAAAAAGATATATCAAAATATTACATTTTAATATTTTTAACCCTCTGATGAACAGTGATTTTTACTGTTCATGCACTTTATAAAATTATTTTTATAAATTTAATTATCGTAATTCTCGTAAAAGTCATATCTTATTCGTTTTAACTCCGATTTTAGCGATTCTTTCGAGCACGTCTTCGTAATTAAAAGTTCTATCTAACTAAAATATTTTCCAAAAATAATTTTATTATTAAATTATTTTTTATAAAAGTATTTATTATCGTAAACATGAAAAATCCATAACTCCTTCGTTATTGATCAAATAATTATGATTCTTAATGTTTTGGAATCCTAAAAATATGTACTTTCTGTGAAAAATAATCATATATTTTTATCAGATGTGGAAAATAATAAGTTTTTATAAAATTGTTTTTATAAAAGCTTTTATTATCGTAAACTTGCAAATGACGTATCTTCTTCGTTATAGCTCGGATTTTCGAGTTCTCTATATGCCTACGATCGTCATGACATGTAGTATTTTATAAAAATATAAAATAAATATCTTATTTTCGAATTTTAAACAGAAAGTTTTGATCATTAGGCTTAAATGTTTATAAAACTTGTTTTTATAAGTTTTTAGTTTAGTGAATTTGCTACAAGTCCTCTACAACACTTTATCTCACAAGTCTCATGTATCTTAGGTCCTTTAGTCCATCATTTGTCCAAGAATGTCAAGTGCTCACATTTATTTATCCATAAACTTTAATAAATAAACTTTTAAACAATTATTTTATATATACTTTTATAAATTGATCCATACTTGTATAATGTTTATATTTCCATTATAACATGTTCTTAATATCAACATAACATATGAAAAAGTATATCAAACCATGAAACAAGAGTAAAAATCCATTTTACGTGTTAATATGTTTCCTAGATGGTGATTTACTATATAAACATCATATACACGTAAAATCACAAATGTAAAGAGTGTAGGGTTTTTAGATGACCTTAGGATGAAGTATGATGAAGAGAAACAAGATCTAAACCCTAGTTTAGAATCAAAACCCACGCTTCCAAGACTAGAAAACCCTAATTTCCAAGGAAACCCTAATCTTGAAATTTCCTTGATTAACCCTTTTAAACACTAAACCAAGCCTTCAATACACCTTAGAATACCTTTGATATGATGTTAAATTATTTGAATACTTGGTAAATAAAATTGTATGGATTGTGTATGGGTGTTTGTGTTTAGCCGTGGGCTAGAGGGAGAGACAAGAGAGAATTGTGAAGTCTTTTGGTTAAGGAAATGTGTATGTATGAGATATCTAACTAGTTATGTATGTATATATACTACAAGAAGCTAGTGGAAATCAAGACTAAGTGCATTGTTAGAAAACCAAGACCATAAGAAAACATGGGGAGTGAATTAAGGAAGAAAAATGATCAAGTTTACTAGTGATGTACCTTAGGTTATAATGAGTTCTAGTTGTACAAGATTTGATAAAGGTTTTGTGTGCTCTTGGTTCCCTAGGGTGCATATGGTGTCCGAAATTTAAGGGAGGGAAAGAGCTAGTTGAGTCTTTGATATTTTGTGGCAAAATTCTAGTAATTCTTGAAGTTATAAGTTGTATAGATTAAGTATAGAGAGTGTACTTGTAGCATTTGTTTCTAGTTGGTTTCTTATAAGCAAAATTCAGCCAACAATGTTAACATGGGTGAAGTTTTATAAAACTTTAAGTATTGGGTATAATAATAGGTATTTGTTGAAGTGTAGATAAGTTTTGGTGGTTCCGTGAATGCCTAAATGTATTTTATCATGAAACGTAAACACTTTACGTAACCAATAAAAATAAAATATTCAAGGTTAATATTTATCCTCCAAATAATTATCCAACACTTGCTTGACGCAAACTTTTAATTGTTTGATGCCCGTTTACATTGAATGATAATTTTTAGTTTACGCAATTTAACTTAACGATTTAAAATGAAAAGCAAACGCGTACGAGAATAAAAATAAATAGTGAAATAATGACGTCGTAAAATGACCTAAAAACACGGGGTGTTATAGTCTTCCTTCATTAAATGACCCTTGTCCTTAAGGATTAAGACGCGGCACTTGACGACGGTGCGGTTTTTATGAGGAGATGCGGACACTTCTTTCGGAATTAATCTTCACGTTCCCATGTAAACTCAAGACCTCTCTTAGAGTTCCATCGGACCTTAATAATTTTAATGCGACTTTGCTTCAACTGCTTAACTTTACGTTCCTTGATTTCTACTGGTTCCTCGACAAAGTGGATTTTGTCATCAATGAGTATTTCATCCAACGGAATTGCCAACGACTCATCGGATAAACACTTCTTTAGGTTGGATACGTAAAACGTATTATGAACCCTGCTTAGTTCTTGTGGAAGTTCGAGTCTATAAGTGATGTCTCCCACTTTAGCCAACACCTTGAAAGGTCCAACATATCTGGGGTTTAGCTTCCCTCATTTGCCAAAGCGTACTACTCCTTTCCAAGGCGAAACCTTAAGCATAACTCGGTCGCTAACTTGAAATTCTACGCCTCACATCGGTGTAACTCTTTTGGCGAGCAAATTTGATAGCGAATTGTCCTAGGGCGACTAGTGATGTGTCTCGGCTTCTTGGCTTAGGATTGGGTATAAGATGACGTCGAATTTATAGTAAGGTGGAGTAAAGGTCTGCTTAGTTGTTATGGTTACTAATTCGATTTCCCAAAGTAAACACGTTTTATGAATACGCACACAGAACTTTGCTTTTCAAGGATGTAAGTAAAAATGGATTTATTGACAAATGTTACATGGTGACTACTCTTAGCATGGCATAGTCCTTCCTGAACTATATATAGGTGATCAGGCTATGTATATTTGAGGGCTAACGATGCGATGCTCATTTTCGTCAAAATAATGCTATAATTTCATAATATTTGTGGGAGTGGCTTATATAAATAAGTAGAGAATTAAAGTAATTTTGATGAAATTTTCACAACACGTTGATTTGATAGATAATTTGAAATCATTCGTACAACACAACGGAAATTTAAGAGAAAATACAACGAGAATTCTTAAAGGAATAGAGTCTAAGCATTGATATCATCCTCCATGTCGTTAAGGTCTTGATTGGTTTCTCCTCCTCCTAAGGCATGCTCCATTCCCCTTGCTCCAGTACCTCCAGCTTGGTTTCCATGGTTTTGATTCTTTAACTCCGGGCAATCACTCTTGTAATGCCCTTGATTCCCACATTCATAGCAAGTGAGGTTTCTCTTATTGTTAGTAGCAGTAGGACTCTTACATTCTTGGGTCAAGTGACTAACTCTCTTGCAGTTTGCGCACTTTACAGTGCACTAGCCATTGTGATGAAACTTGAACTTGTTGTACAAAGGTAGAGTTATAGCATACTCCTTCCTTTCACCAAACCCAACGGTATAAGTTATAGCTAAACCTTTCTTCTTGGGAGGTTGTTGTTGAGCTTGGTTGTTGTTATCAAGTTTCCTCTTGTTCTCAGCTTGACGTTCAGCAAGAATGCTGATCTTTTTTTCCATCAGTTCAGTTGCAAATTCAATTGCATCTTGCATTGTCTTAGGCTTAGATGTCATCACACTTCCATGAATCATGTTGGGCAAGCCACCGACATACTTCTCGATGGTTATAGCCATCAATGCCAGTTCCTGAAAACGTTGGTTATAGCCTACCACATCGGTACCTTTAACCTTTAGATTCCACATCTCAACCTTAAGCTTCTTAATCTCGCCCCTTGGGCTAAACTTGTCGTTTATCTTCTTTTTTAGGTTTGTCCAAGTCATTGCATATGCAACATCGTAACCAACGGTCCTAACGTGGGAGTTCCACCATGTTAGAGCACTTCCAAGAAGAGTACAAGTGGCAAACTTGATTTGGTTTTCCACAGTGCAGTTGCTTATAAGAAACACAGTTTCCATTCTTTCAAACCACTGAGTCAACTCGACAACTCCTTCAGTGCCTTTGATATTTAGGGGTTGGCATTTCATGAAGTCTGGGTAAGTGCCCTCTCTAGCAGCTCGTTCTGTCCTTCTAACACCCTTTCCTGAATCATGGCTATCTTTGCCATTTCTACTTGTGGTTGCATCCCGTTCTGCCAACACATCAGCAACTCCTTGGGCAATTAGTGCCTTAAGTTGTTCATCAGTCATAGGGGGTGGTGGTGGTTGTTGTGGCTGGGGTGGTTTTGGTTCTAGGGTTTTCCTTCGAGGCATTTTCTTCAAAATTAGAAGAGTAATAAGATTAGTCTAGTTCTAAAATTCGTGCTCCAAGGGTGAAATGTTACGAGATAATATGTTAAAGTTGTGTAAGAGTTTTTAGACCATCATGTTATTCGTAATGTCTTGAGAAATGTTCTAGTATTTATATAGATAACTCCTATATAAACAAGTGTAAAGTATACTTAGGAGAAGATAATTATATGTATATAAATCATGACTAGTAATATACGTAATGCAATATAAACACGTATATTAATCATGTAAGCATATAGTATGACCAACTAATGCAAACAAATAGCGTATGTATGTCATCTGTAAAACTTTTGTATGATGCAATGTTTGAAAACGGTTATAGTCCAGGTAAAAACATTTGACTTGGTTCTCTATAACCTTGGCTCTAGATACCAATCTGTAACACCCCCAAAATAGGTCGTAGCGGAAATATGTCCAGGAGTGTTACTTCATAATACAATAGCACAAGATATGAGAGAACGACCTCTAAATGAGTCGTTTGAAAAGTAATCTCGTTGATTTAATTGAAATTGAAATTGTTATAACACTTGTCCCATATTTGCATCACAATGAAAATCTTGAAAGTAATACAACGAGATTTGTTTGTAGAAACCCATGTATGTAATCTTGTATAGTCTAGACTCCAATGCACATCATGTATGTCAAGCATCTAATTCACCTGAGAAAAACATGCTTAAAAGTGTCAACATAAAGTTGGTGAGTTCATAGATTTTTGTAAATGTTAATGTTGGATCAAAGATTTGTAAAGAGTATATGACCATTTCAATCGTCATAATAGTCACCAAAAATGTATGCATGAATATTGAAATCAAAGATGTGTATGACTATTGTATCCCATACAATAGTCATAAAAAGTTGAGTATCGTTGGAGCAAAGCATTTGTAAAGGATGCATGACCATTGTATCCAATACAATAGTCACCATGCGTGATTACGATTGCACCACTAAGTTCATGAAACTGCGACGTAGACTTATTTGTATGCCACTTTATTCAAGGCATAGTAAGAGTTCATGAGTATGTAGTTGTTGGCCCTATAGACACCAATCAAGTCGTGCTCCGACATGGTATAACGTTCGTTTGTCCAGTGATATCTAATCACCCGAACGGGGATTGTCAATCCCGAATAGATCTATTTTATAACATTCACGCTTACCCTCTGAGTAATTAACAGTTCATGCAACTTAAGCTAATCCGTAATCATAAAAGTAAAGTATAGTTGTTGCGTCCATAAGTGTAAACAAGTATTGTATCTCACCGTGAGGTATGAAAATGAGAGTAAAATAAAGTTGTAACGAGTTTGTAATGAGTGTGTAACCGAGTTTGTAATCAACCATGTAAATGAGTTTGTAACGTTCCTGTAAACGAGTATATAAATGAGTTATAAAATCAAGTATGCAATCAAGTATGTAAAAGTGATTGTAAATGAATACGCAAACAAGTTGTAACGAGCATGTATTCTCCCCCGAGATTTGTAAAACAAATGTAAAACAAGTGAAAGAGGGGCTATAAACTCACCTTGAGTGAATGAATCAACAGTGTAAATCACAGAATGAAAATGCGTTACGTCAACGTCTGATTGCAACCTAATTAATTATAAGTCGTATGAGTACTAAGCACTTTGAATAACTAATACCATATATAATTCTATATAGCTACATCACCATCTAATTGTATTTGTGAAATAATATTTATAAAGTTAAAATGTTTATAAATATCACTTTAGTAAAAATGGCGTATCTTTCTCGTTTTAAGTCCGTTTTGTACGTTCTTTACGTCCACGCTTTCGTATTAAAAAAATATATCAAAACATCACATTTCAATATTTTCAACTCTCTGATGAACAGTGATTTATACTGTTCATGGCCTTTATAAAATTATTTTTATAAATTTAATTATCGTAATCTCGTAAAAGTCGTATCTTATTCGTTTTAACTCCGATTTTAGTGATTCTTTCGAGCACGTCTTCTTAATTAAAAGTTCTATATAAGTAAGATATTTTCCAAAATGTTTCTGAGATGAACAGTAACTCATTTTTATAAAATTACTTTTATAAAAACACTTTTTATATATTTAATTATCGTAAACATGCAAATAACATATCTTATTCGTTATAGCTCGGTTTTTCGAGTTCTTTATATGCCTACGATCCTTGTAACATGTAGCATTTTAATAAAATATAAAATAAATACTTTATTTTTCGAATTAAAAAAGAAACATTTGATCATTTGGTGGAAATGTTTATAAAAATTGTTTTTATAAGCTTGCAGCTTAGTTAAATTGTTACAAGTCCTCTACAACACTTTATATCACAAGTCTCATATATGTTAGGTCCTTTAGTCCATTATTTGTCCAAGAAATCAAGTGCTTATATTTATTTATCTAAAAACTTAATATGTAAACTTTTAAACCATTAATTTATATACACTTTTTATAATTTAACCAACATTTATATAATGCTTATACTTCTATTGCAACATGTTATTAACATAAATATGGAATTTAACATAGTATATCAAACCATGATCAAGTGTAAAAATCCCTTTTACATGTTAATATATTTCCTAGATGGTGATTTACTAAATAAACATCATATACACATAAAATTACAAATGTAAAGAGTGTAGGGTTTTTAGATGACCTTAGGATGAAGTATGATGAAGAGAAACAAGATCTAAACCCTAGTTTAGAATCAAAACCCAAGCTTCCAAGACTAGAAAACCCTAATTTCTAAGGAAACGCTAATCTTGAACTTTCCTTGATTAACCCTTTTAAACACTAAACCAAGCCTTCAATACACCTTAGAATACCTTTGATATGATGTTAGTTTATTTGAATCCTTGGTAAATAAAATTGTATAGATTGTGTATGGGTGTTTGTGTTTAGCCGTGGGCTAGAGGGAGAGACAAGAGAGAATTGCGAAGTCTTTTGGTTAAGGAAATGTGTATGTGTGAGATATCTAACTAGTTATGTATGTATATATACTACAAGAAGCTAGTGGAAATCAAGACTAAGTGCATTGTTAGAAAACCAAGACCATAAGAAAACATGGGGAGTGAATTAAGGAAGAAAAATGATCAAGTTTACTAGTGATGTACCTTAGGTTATAATGAGTTCTAGTTGTACAAGATTTGATAAAGGTTTTGTGTGCTCTTGGTTCCCTAGGGTGCATATGGTGTCCGAAATTTAAGGGAGGGAAAGAGCTAGTTGAGTCTTTGATATTTTGTGGCAAAATTCTAGTAATTCTTGAAGTTATAAGTTGTATAGATTAAGTATAGAGAGTGTACTTGTAGCATTTGTTTCTAGTTGGTTTCTTATAAGCAAAATTCAGCCAACAATGTTAACATGGGTGAAGTTTTATAAAACTTTAAGTATTGGGTATAATAATAGGTATTTGTTGAAGTGTAGATAAGTTTTGGTGGTTCCGTGAATGCCTAAATGTATTTTATCATGAAACGTAAACACTTTACGTAACCAATAAAAATAAAATATTCAAGGTTAATATTTATCCTCCAAATAATTATCCAACACTTGCTTGACGCAAACTTTTAATTGTTTGATGCCCGTTTACATTGAATGATAATTTTTAGTTTACGCAATTTAACTTAACGATTTAAAATGAAAAGCAAACGCGTACGAGAATAAAAATAAATAGTGAAATAATGACGTCGTAAAATGACCTAAAAACACGGGGTGTTATAGTCTTCCCATGTTAAATGACCCTTGTCCTTAAGGATTAAGACGCGGCACTTGACGATGGTGCGGTTTTTATGAGGAGATGCTGACACTTCTTTCGGAATTAATCTTCACGTTCCCATGTAAACTCAAGACCTCTCTTAGAGTTCCATCGGACCTTAATAATTTTAATGCGACTTTGCTTCAACTGCTTAACTTTACGTTCCTTGATTTCTACTGGTTCCTCGACAAAGTGGATTTTGTCATCAATGAGTATTTCATCCAACGGAATTGCCAACGACTCATCGGATAAACACTTCTTTAGGTTGGATACGTAAAACGTATTATGAACCCTGCTTAGTTCTTGTGGAAGTTCGAGTCTATAAGTGATGTCTCCCACTTTAGCCAACACCTTGAAAGGTCCAACATATCTGGGGTTTAGCTTCCCTCATTTGCCAAAGCGTACTACTCCTTTCCAAGGCGAAACCTTAAGCATAACTCGGTCGCTAACTTGAAATTCTACGCCTCACATCGGTGTAACTCTTTTGGCGAGCAAATTTGATAGCGAATTGTCCTAGGGCGACTAGTGATGTGTCTCGGCTTCTTGGCTTAGGATTGGGTATAAGATGACGTCGAATTTATAGTAAGGTGGAGTAAAGGTCTGCTTAGTTGTTATGGTTACTAATTCGATTTCCCAAAGTAAACACGTTTTATGAATACGCACACAGAACTTTGCTTTTCAAGGATGTAAGTAAAAATGGATTTATTGACAAATGTTACATGGTGACTACTCTTAGCATGGCATGGTCCTTCCTGAGTTATACATAGGTGATCAAGCTATGTATATTTGAGGGTTAACGATGCGATGCTCATTTTCGTCAAAATAATGTTATAATTTCATAATATTTGTGGGAGTGGCTTATATAAATAAGTAGAGAATTAAAGTAAATTTGACGAAATTTTTACAACACATTGATTTGATAGATAATTTGAAATCATTCATACAACACAACGGAAATTTAAGAGAAATACAACGAGAATTTCTTAAAGGAAATAGAGTCTAAGCATTGATATCATTCTCCATGTTGAAAAGGTCTTGATTGGTTTCTCCTCCTCCTAAGGCATGCACCATTCCACGTGCTCCAGTACCTGTAGCTTGGTTTCCATAGTTTTGGTTCTTTAACTCCAGGCAATCACTCCTGTAGTGCCC
>BQNB010213503.1:0-10056 GCA_026074375.1 Tanacetum coccineum
AAGGATTTGCGCTAAACTTTTATTCATCATTTTAAAATCCATTCCTTAAATGAAAACTTGTTTTAGTTTGTTTATGTCAAACTTGAATAATATTATGGTAACGATGCTTTGGGACTACGCTTTTGAACTCTGAAACTAAGGAATGGAATGTTTGCTTGTTTTTAAAACGTCTCATCGAGTCGTTCTTTACATCTTGTGACTATTGTACTTTTACTTAACACCCAAATAGTTGGTTTCGCTGCGAGTAAATTTAGGGGTGTTATAGATTAGTATCAGTGCCATTAGTTATAGAGAATTAGGTCGTTTTCAAAACCTAAACTATAACTTTATTTTCAAATTTTAGCACGCAAACTCCTCGAGATGCTGGCCAAGTCGTTCTTGTGATGACCATTCTTAGTACTTATACCTTGCGGGTGCATTATTGCTAACTATTTATTGAATAAATACTATGATTTTTATCGAAATATACATCGATTGGTAAACCTTATATTTAGGTTTTCTTTTATATTTATTTACATGTTTAAATAAATCATTATTAAAATTATCATATTCATGCATTGTGTTCATTCGTATGTTGAATAAATTTTAAATATGTAGTGACCTTATACACTTATTTTCACACCGTGTCCGTGACGTATGATGTCCGACTTCTTCTGCTCACTTTTCTGAGCGTTATTTTTATCTAATATAGATATGTAATGACCGATTACATATACTTGTTCGATTTGAACCGACTATTTTTACCTAAATTACTTTTATCGATTGTGCGAAATTTCACGGTACCATTATTTGGGATTTTGTAAATGTTTTAATCGATAAGAATTTTCTGAGTATCGTTTTACTACCTATGTGTGTTACTTTCATTGTTTAGCTCCTTTAAGCTATCTATATAGATAGCCAATTTGCTTTTTGACCATTTGTGCTTATTCATGAGAAACGTCTTGGGAAATAGTCTAATAAACATTCTGTAACTCAATGTGTTCTCGAAAAAGACTAGTGGCCATCGTGTAAGTCGCAACATCTTGGATGAAATTTTGAAATCATATCAAATTATATTGTGGATTTTCATAATCTTTTCGTTGACCCTTTTATGTCACCGTTTTACACGAGAATTGAACATTGTTCTAATTTGTTTATTTCATTGGTCACTCTACTTCCGACTCCGAATTGTAACATTCGTTTATACCCCGGAAACGCCATAGTCATCTTATAACTAATCGTCTAGAACGTATTGGTTGATTAGAATACGACTTTACACGTATAAATTTTTAGCATTCTTTTACATAAAAACCTCCCCGTTTCAGAAGCACGACTCATTAAGGTTTCGTTCTTTCCCCCCGGTAGATATTTTGATTTTGAAGATTCGTACCGCCAAGGAGACTTTCATATCTTGTATATTGGATTCTATGTCAAGAACGTCATACACCGTTTTACTTTCTATTCGTGTTGTTGGTATTCTTGAATAATTTTTTTATGCTATTTTTATTGGCTCATTAGTATAATTTAGTTTTCGTTGTTTTGGAATCCATAAGACATGTGTGTATATAAGTTGTGATCATTTGAAAAGTGTTGGTATAATATCTTAGCTGATGGAGAGTAGGATTGGCATAGTATTTGATAATTTTAAGGAATTTGGTTGAAATTTTGTGGCATGTTGAAAAATATATTTTATGAAGAAAATTAGAATGTGGTTTAAGGATGTTGTAAAAGTCTTTTTATAAAAGTTAGGCATAAAAAAATGGTAGTACTTGTTGAGAAGGTCGTTTTGATATAAAATTCGACCCATAACTCCAAAAAACAAAGTTTTTATAGTCAAAAGAAGTTTAGAAAAAGTTTCGCAAAAATTTAGCTCATAAGGTAAATAATAGCTTGCTGACAGAATGGTAAATGGGCATTTTCATCATTTTCTGTATCTTTTTGGGTCTCGGCTAAAACACGAAAGTTGTCCGGAATACCGTTTTGCATAAAAAGTGGAGAAATTTGGTCTAAAAGTGTGGTTTTTACTCAAAACGCAGGTCTGCGTTTTAGTTTATAAAAATTCAGCAACTGTAGGGAAAAAGTGAGTTGATACGGTTTTTAACTTGAGATTCGGGCCCTCTCTGGTCCGAACCGGCCTTTTATTAAAACATAAAAGTTGTTTAGTTTGACGTTTTCTACAAAAAGTCACGAGTTTTAGTCTAAAAATACTAGACGATAGGAAAACATTGGGGTGAAAGTAAGCGAATTATCATTTTGAAAGAATTTGAGTAGTTGCTGAATTTTGTTAAAAAGTGAGGTTTTGAGCGTTTTAGTGTCCGTTTGAGTTTGCAAAACGTTAACGAATATTATAGATGATTAATAAATAATTGAGTGCGTCCAGTCACGTTTAAAAATAGTAAGTCTAAATTCGAAAACTCTATATATGTAAGTGATAAATGCTTAATTGTATATATTAAATACCCGGGATTTTGCCAAATAAAGCCAATAAAATGCCAAAAGAATAGAAAAATGTGTGCTTTTGTGTCTATTGTGCAGGAAAGGTTAAAAAAGACAAAAAGAAGCAAAAACAGTCAAAAACCGACAAGAAACGAAAGAGTCAAGAAAAAGAGTAAAGAAATAGCCAAAGATCAAAAGCCGGACCAGATTGATACAAGAAGTGAAGAATGAAGCTCAAAATAAAGCCAAGGACTAAAAGTGACAAGTGTTCAAAGTTTCAAAGGCTCATTTGGATTTTTAAAGATCAAGGACTAAAGTTGAATAAAGTGAAAAGTTGTTTATTAAAGAAGAAAAAGAAGAAAGAAAGAACAAGGACTGATCTTGTCATTTCCAAACTTGTGTTTATACTACATCTTGGACGGGTGAAAGACAAGGGCCATTTGTGCCAATTCTTTAAAGTTTTAAACTGAAAAACGCGGTTTGTAACAAACTCTAACAAACACAACTGAAATTCCCGCCAAAAAACCCCACAATCCCAATCACCAAATTTTCCCACCCCGCTCCTCTATAAACACTCAAGCCTGTTCACAAACCACCTCCTCATCAAATCGACCACGTGTCAACTTTTAAGTGGATCGAACACATCACCAATCTAATCAAACGGCTATAATTGTTTCAAAAGTGATCTACGGCTAAGATTAAGTGGAAGCTTCAAGAATCTCTCTCCTCTCCTCTTCTAATCTCTATAAATAGGACTTGTAAAGCTCATTTTTCAGTTGTTGTTTTTGTTTTAAAATTTCACTTTGTATTTTCCCAATTTTAAGCAATTTACTTTCACTTTTTAGCAAATAAGCTTTAAGCTCTTGTAATCTCTCTCTTTCATCTTGTACTTCACAATTCTAGTTATATCGATTCAGTTTACAAGTGTTCTTGTTTTTAGTTTTCAATTCTAAGTCGTTTTCATCAAATAAGCTCTTAATAAGCTCATTTGAGCTTATTTCTTTACATAAGCTCAAATTTAGTTAAAAGTCTATTTTTAGATATTCATTTACTCATTTTTATCAATTTTAATCAAAAGTATGACCACTTAAGGTGATTTGTGTTCATTTTGGAAGCTAAAAGAAGAAATAAGCTAATACTAGCTTATTGAGCTTAAAGCTCGGGTTTAGAGGCAAGGGAGCCATTTAGGTACAAGTATATAAGCCACTCACTCTACAAGAGTGGCTTAAGTGCTGAGACTCCAAAATTATCAAGGTTACATTCCTCTTAATTCATTTAGCTTAATTTTAGCTTAAATCAGTTGCTTATTTCTATTCATTCTAGCTTAATTCTCTGCAAATCATGTTGTTTAAGCTTTGTAATTAGCTGTTTTTTAAGTTTCATTAGAATAAATTTGAGTAATCTCACTTTTTCATATAATTCTGTCATTTAGAGTTAGTAGCTAGTAGAGAAACTAGCTTATTTTCATACATAAGCTTTAGGTTTTATAGCTTAAAAAGTTCAAGTAGGTTAAAATTAGAGTGTTTAGATAAAAAGTTTAAGCTGATTTAGCTTTCAAATAGGTTTTAAGTGAACTTAGCTTTGACAGTTTTTCATTAAGGAGTGTTTGGATATAGGCTTGTTTGACTCTTAAAGTCAAAAGCATTCTGTCTATTTTTTTTAAATAGTTGAGTTTAGTCATATTATAAGGTTTTAAGAGTTAGATTGTTAAATTCAAAAGTTTAGAGTTTAAAAAGATAAGTCCTGCACCAGGACAGTTTTAGTGTAATTAGTTTTATGATTAAGAGTTTTTAAAAAAGCATTCTATAGTTCTAAGTTGTTTGATTCAAGTTTAGTTAAACTTAGGTAGTAGGTTTAAAGAGTATTAAACTCAAAAATTAGACTGCATTAGTGAACTTGCCAATTGCATCAGTAACATCTCATAGCAGCTTAGTTTTGGCTATTTCACTTTTTGAATTTTTATTTCCATGTGAAATTTTGAAAAACTTTTTACCTAGGTTGATTTAAGGTAAGAAGTTTAGCTTATTCCCAAAATTTCAGCATCTAAAGTTCAGTAATAAGTTTTTTAGCTTATTTGAAAAAACTCAAAAACAGTTTCAAAAGAACTTGCACTTTTAAACTTCAATTTTCTTGCTAGATTTGTTAATACTAGGGTAATTTTAGTTTAAATACCTTTAATACACATCTTAAGCATCAAATAGTTTCTTTTGTTTTTAATTTTCATCAAATAATGAGCTCAATATAAGCCAAAATCTAAAAAGCTTATTAAACACCTACTTTCTGTAACAGAATCTTAAAAGCTTATTTTCCAGCTTATCTAGTTGATAAAAGTAGAAAGAGCTTTCATTAATGTTGTAGAGATTAAGCTAGTTTACAAGTTTGTAGTTTTAAGTTTTTGCTGAATCTCATTTTTCAATAAGCCAAAAATAAGCTAGAAGCGTAGGGTCTGTTTTGTAATTTTCCCAAAGTTAAAGGGTACCCGTTTACATTGTAGTGTAAATTTCTTATAGTTTTCCCGCCTACCCTCTACTTTCTTTTCTTACATTTTCTACCCTGTCGTTTTAGTATAAATAAAATAGTTTTAAATTTTTAGAATTTAGTTTTATAAAATTAGGGTTTACATTTTAATTGATCAAATTAGTGTTCAATTGATTGATTAAAAATTAGGGCTTTTCATTTCATTGAATTTCTGCACCATTTTATCATTTTAAAACCATTTTTCTTTATTTTTCTCATTTGATTTGTATTTTCTAGGAATTTAAATAGATTTTAGTGAATTACTTTTTCTTAGAAAAATCATAAAAAATAGAAAAACAGTTGAAAAATTAAAATTCTTTTTGAGATAATTTTCTTTTTAAATCTAGAATTTTTGAAAAATAAAAATAAAATTTTAGTTATAATTTTTAGAAAAAGTTTATTTTTGATTAATTCATTAATTTTTAAAAATTCATAAAAAATTCAAAAATAGTTAAAAAATTCCAATTCTTTTTCCTAAAATTTTCTTTTAAAATTTGTGATTTTTAGGAATAAAATTTGTTAAAAGTCGTGCTTAAGTTTTTAAATTTCAAATTTAGCTCGCGTTTTTACGTTTCGTGCATTTAAATTTCGCGCTAGTTCATTGTTCTTAATTCGTGTTATTACATTTGTAGTGTAATCATTAATTCAAAAATCCTTTATCAATCTTAACTCGAATCCGAATTATTCCAAATTCTCAATTCACGATTTCGTTGGGACACGACCCGAGGAAAAGTACTTCCCGGATAAAAATATACAAATTGTGTTTTCTTTAGTGAGATTTTTACCTTATATTTCTCTTGTTTGAGAAGTATTTTGGAAAGAACTCTTACGGGATTAATACTATAAGTATATAAATTTGTTTTTCTACAATCAGTAAGCATAACGTGGAAACAAGAGTAAGTATATAGATAATAGGTGTGTCGGTATTAGCGGGAAACTTAATATTTTATTAGGCAATACAAACATCTTCGAATATCCGAACGTTCCAGAAATAGTAACTTTCTAAAAATAGTATACTTTCTCAAAAGCATATGGTTGTCAAATAACTTAGGAGGTACACACATTTGGATTCCATTATTCTTTTATATATATATGTGACTTATGTGTCATTTTATTTTATCTTCCCTTTTCCTAATTGCGCACCATCGCTTTTGGTCGCGGTTATAATCTCTTGTCTTCATATCCTCCATCGCCATCGATATCATGTACCTCATGACGATTCCGGCTAAACCCTTTGAAACCCTATCATCTTGTAACCATTTCACCGATTGCTTCATAAACTACTCTTTACTACTCTCATGCAAACCACTTGCTATTTTATAAGTCATTGTAATGTCACCTTATAAATTTAATTTTTTTTTAGCAAATTACTTTACTTCCACATTATTAACAGTTTCAAAAATTATTTTGAGTTCTATCTTAAAAATAGTATGGTTTATACATTTAAATATAAGAAACATAACACTAGTTTGACGAAACTAAGCAGTGCATTGCTATTCCTAAATTATACCTAGCCGTGCACCTATGTATAATTTAGAAGAAGTCATGCAAGGCTGAATAGTAGTCACCTTAAGATCTTGATAAAGAACAACTTTTTACCGTAGTTCTAAAAAACAAGATTTTTGTGTGGTATGCAAGTAGTACAAATTGGGGGCATCCGCATATGTACCCTTATCTTTTCTCGAACGAATTCTCCATATGCGGGTACATTCTGACTTAACAACTGTCGTTCTAATTTTCCTTTCATTTCTCTCCATGATGGAAATTCTTTAGACCGCTGGTCTAATTATCAGCCATTGATACCAGACTTAGAGGTTCCCACCTTCTTTGAGTAACATTGGTAGATCTTCGAGATGCCTCTGAATGTGAATAATGAATTATGAAATAATGGGTTTATGTACATCCGTTATGATGTTCGCCTTTCTTTTGACTCGAAATTCGTTCGTGTGGACCACACGTTGACTTCGCTCTTCAATTACTAACTTTGTCTCTTACTTCCTTTTATTCGAGAATTGTTGTATGGATTTTATTTTCAGTTGTGTATCGACCGCCACGAACATAATGTGCTGACCGTGACCGTCTTACGAATTGACGGCATGATAAGTTCCTTGTTTCGTATTGTCTTATCGCCAACACTTATATTTTATCCTTTCCTTTAAGGACCCTTACGACATTCAATTCGTTCCGTCATACCATTGCTTACACATTAGGTGATTACTATTACTTGTTCTATCTTCGTTGCTATCTTGTTACTTTGTCAAAACCCCGAACACAAACTGCATTAAGCACCACCATGGGCTTGTATAAAAATTTTATGAATCTTTATGAAAATTTTACAAATATTTCACAAGTGTTTAAATTACCAAAATGACATTCTCAAGTTAAAGAGTCGATTCTAACCACCCTCTTTCGTAAAAACCATAACTGATATTTATAATAACACCATGCCATATCTCTCAAATTACCCGTTTTATACATCATATTTTAATCACGCCGTAATAATATGATCGATTTAAACTTCGTTTCAACAAATGATTCCTAAATATTTAAAAATAGACATTCTACGATCACAACCGTAAACTCGAGTTTCAACAAGTTTTTATACATGCATTCATTTCAAAAATCTTCAAAACGACCAAAAATGATTCTTGAACCTATTTTACCTCTAATATGAACACCATTTTTATCAAGAAAGAATAGTTTAAAAATTCTCCTTATTAGTGGTTTTGTTTTCGAATCACCAAAACCTTGATAAATCCATATAATCATATTGCTCAATTTTAAAGGTATTCTAACATTTTAACACCATAACCGAATGAACCTTATGTTTTCGTAATAAAGAAAGTGCTTAAGCCTAGTGTTAAAGCAATATAAAATACAGGATGGATTTTTCTTAACGGTGGTAGAATGTGACAATCTGTCTTTTAATGTCCATATTTAATTCATATTTCGTTCTCATTTTTCTTGTAAAGTAAACTTTTATGTTTTACGGTTTACGTGATTCGCAATTTCTTGTTCTTGTTAAACTTAAGCCGATATAGGCAGTTTATCCGTTTAAGTGTGACCGTCTTTATTTTTATCTTTAAAAATTCCTCGTATTTAAGGTCACTACTAATTATAATCTCGTATCTATTTTTATAAATTTAAATAATTCATTTTTATTATTTTAGCCGATTATTATAAAAAACTGTCAATTTTAAAACTTTTGCGAATCGTACAATTTAAATTATCCGCTTTATCGATCGAGAAATCAACGAAAGCCATATTTAGCCATGAGAGTTTAAATTATTTTATTATTTTTTTCCATCTTTTATTCATGTTTAGCCAAAAAACGCGTCGAAGAAATCGTAATTTTACAACAAATATACAGTTAAATAGGTTATTGGGTCTGAAAACAAAGTAATACAACAAATTAGCAAACAAAAGCCCAACCAAGCCCACCTAAAAAGTGTTATTGGGCCGGTTACTATCAAACCAAACACACCATATGTATATAATTTATAAACTTGGTAATTATCCTAGTAAAATAATACAACGTCTCTTTTCCTATTTTTTAGTCGATACATTCTATGTTAGGATGAACACATCCTATATATAAAAGATATACTCCCATAACACGCATGATATCAGTCAAAAAAATCCCACGCCTCTCTGGTTTTCTTCTTCTGTTCGAACAACAACACCAAGAAACAACTATCACAATCATTAAACCTTCATCAAATCACCTCCATTCTACATCAAATCACCTCCATTCTACATCAAATCAAATCTACATTAACCTCAATCAATCCTATTTACTAGAATATCACCACGCACCATGTTTTCGAGTTCTTGATTTTTGGAAGATTTTGAGTTTTAGGGTCTTTGTTTGATTTAAAACATGAAGATTATCAAGGGTAAATTATTTGGGTGTATTCTGAAGATTTGTTGAAGTAAATGTTTATTTTAGATTTAGGTTTGGTCCTTGTGTACTCGGCAGCCAACACACACCCATCTAAGGGTTGTGTTTGATCATTTTCCTTCTTCCATTCTATGTTGCAAGTCATCCTTAAAAACCCTAAATTGTTGTCTAATTTTTATGGAGATGCATGTGCTTGATTTTGATTCTTTTGAGGCATGCATGTTCTTGATCTTATGATCTTTGGTTTGATCTAAAAATTTATGTTATGAAGTATGGGATATGTTTAGGAGATGTGTAGTAACATTGCATGAGGTTTGATTGTGTTTTGGATGAGTTTAGAATATGTTTGGATGGATTTCATAGGGACTGTTTTTAAATCAGTTTCAAAAATGTATGTTTTCTCAAATATTTTTGGCCTGGATCCTGTGATTAAATTATATGGTTGAATAGATATAGGTCTTAGCATCATGTGATAATTGTATGGTCAACCAATTCCTCCGGATGAGGAAGTTATGGTCAAAATACGAAAATAGGTCAAGTCTGGACCTTTGATTAGAAAACATGTTAATCTCCAGGTTTTTAAACTAAAACATTGAGTTTTAAAGCATGGGTCAGTACTATACATTGTAGGAAAGCTCCAGCATTTGGCCTCACATCCATTGCTATTATAGATTAGGATTTATGGTCTTTTTTGTAAGGAGTAGAAATTCAGTCAACTTTCTGTTTTGACTTACGGTTAGTAAAAATCCATTTCCCGTGGATTGGTAAATGGTTTGATTGATTGGCTTAATGTTTTGAAAACTAGACTAAAAGTTATTTCCAGGAGTGAAACCCGTGTGTTTGTACCATTTATAGATTAGGAGATACAAGTCCATGAACATGAGTCAATTCCAGAATTTTAGTTTTTACGTCTTGGCTAAATATTGTAAATGCATAGATAACCATATCTAAAATTGGAATTAGATGGCGAAACTTGGTAGATGTTTAAATACATATAAGAGCAGGTCACAAATCAATGGGGGAGTAAAAATACCTTAGTTAAGTTTAGGTGCAACGTTGTGCATATCTTAGGAACATATCCTATACTCGTCAAATTTTTCTTACGTATTGTTTTTACTTATATATTATACTAAGACGCGTTACATATTTTATGTGGTGCGTAAGTGTTTTTATCCCTTTCAAGACTTATTATACTTTTGGTCTCTTTTATATCTCGGTGAGTT
>BQNB010213504.1:0-10056 GCA_026074375.1 Tanacetum coccineum
TTTCTTAATAAAACAACTTTCAAAACTTGGCAATTTTGGCCCTAAAGTTTTATTTTTTTATTTTTAATTATAAAACAAGGTTTAAAATAACAAATTTGGTCCTTGTGTTTTATAAAAAAGTGTATTGGGCTTTTGTTGGGCTTGGGTTTGTATTGGGCCCACTGGGTTTTGGGTTTGGGCCCAATAAGGTATAGGAGTGGGTTTTGTGTGTACAATGGCTGAGATTGGCTGTAACTGGGGCTAGGATCGGGCCTTCAAAGTCTTCACAGTCTTTGTCAATTGCACACAAATGGGCTGTTGTAATTGATTGAGGGCCCATTTGGTCTTCACAGTCTTCATAATTATACTATTGGGCTTTCCCGGCCCATCAGATGGGTAAAGATTGCATCCAATAGTATTCTTCAGTTCCGGCTCCGGTTTGACTGCTGATTCTTCTGTATTGACTCTGACTTTGACATTTTTGGACTTTGGCCTTGATTTTGCACAGTCTTTTCCATTCCATGCTCAGTTTTGTCATTTTGGCTTGGTTTTCTGTCTTTTTGATGATATCCACTTCCTGCACAATACAAATGCAAAACAAACATATATTTGGCAGTTTTTGTCTGTTTTTGGTCATTTAAGCTCGTTTTTAGAGGTAAAAGATATGTGTAATTAAGCACTTATCATATGGTAAAAATGGAGTTTAAACATATTGTTTGACATATTATAACGTTTATTTAATACAAACGTCGATGAAATTGGCATTGGTAGGTTGCTTGAGCACGTTTACCTTTTTAATGTAAGTTACGTTACATTATGGATGGAATAAAGCAAAAATCTTTTCATGAAAATGGTTGCATCTAATTTAATAGATGGATAATTACATATAGGAAAATGGCATCTAATTTAATAGATGGATAATTACATAAAGGAAAATTGTGGGTTGTTATAGTCTCCCAACCTTAAAAGAAATCTCGTCCCGAGATTTAGTTGGATGTTGGAGTGATGTTTGAAAATAGATGTGGATACTTGACATGAATTTTATCTTCGCGTTCCCATGTAAATTCTGGTCCTCTTTTAGAGTTTCATCTTACTTTGACTATAGGGATACGACTTTGTCTTAGTTGCTTGACTTCTCGATCCATAATTTCTATTGGTTCTTCCACAAAGTTAAGTTTTTCATCGATCCGAAGCTCCTTCATTAGAATGACGAGAGATTCGTCAGATAGGCATTTCTTTAAATTAGAAACGTGGAAAGTACTGTGGACATTACTGAGTTCTTCAGGAAGCTCAAGTGTGTATGCCACTGGACCGATCCTTTTAAGGATCTTGAATGGTCCAATGTACCGCGGGTTAAGCTTTCCTCATTTTCCAAATCGGATGACACCTTTTTGAGGTGACACTTTTAACATAACACGATCTCTAACTTGAAATTCTAAAGGCTTTCGCCTTACATCCAAAAGAATAGGGCATAACTCCTTTGCCAGTCTCTTACAGCTTGCAAGCGTTGTAGAATTTGCACTATCTTTTCAGTGGTTTCATGGATTATCTCTGGTCCCGTAAGTTGAACATCTCCATCTTTGGCCTAGTAGACAGGTGATCGACACTTTCTACCATAAAGTGCCTCAAATGGTGCTGCCTTAATACTGGCATGGTAACTGTTATTGTAAGAAAATTCTACCAGGACAAAGCTTCTTCTGTTAGAGTACCAGTAGCAAACATTTCACTGTGCAGTCCTCGATACAATTACTATAGGAAAATACCGATTCAGTTCGTTCAAACCAGCAGGTGAGACCAACAGCCCCTTCCGTACATTTGAAATTGAAAGGTTGGCAACTCATAAACTCTTTGTAGCTACATTTTCTTACTATGAGAGTTTCTCTTTGTCTGGTGTTCCTAGTAGTACTGTCAGTATTTGCCATGGTAACAACTTGTGCTTCTAGAGCTGCGGCAACACTATCAGCAACTAGTTTCCTGATTGCAGTCTGAGACATGGCTGGTGCTGTAGATGTTGATGTCCTCTTAGGAGTCATTCTATCAACATTTACAAGACAACACAAAATAAGAATATATCATTGTATGGATTATTATTTGGTACAAGTTCTAACAATTGAAATACGCATCCTAAGATATACATTGAAAGAATATAACGTAAACTTTTGAATGGACACTCTAACATGCACTAATTCATAGTTCTCGAGGACTTAGTACATGTTTCTCAGTGGTTTCAGTATGATCCATAACGAGTTATCTAACTCTCCAAAGATATGCTCAATGTCTTGATTATTAATCATATCCATGATACCTGGGTATAAAGGTTTGAGAAAACCGGATGGTAAGAGAAACATAGTAATCCTGGGTAAGGATAATGAGTCATCACACTACAGAATATCGGATAGACAACCATGACATACATAAATCGGGTATAATAAAACACGAGGTATAATGGAAAACACCATTGTATAAGTCAAAACAACTTGTCCTACTAATTTACATAGTCAAAATTTGACAAAGTCATTATTTATGTCACACAAACAGTGATAGATTCTAAACAAAAGCTTTAAATGACATGGATCTAGTCAGTAGTCTGGTGTCCTCCCTGTGTGTTCTTGAGTTTACGGATCTGTCCAGATCACTCGTTTAACTATCATTGGCGTACCTGGATATCTTGAGAGTATCTCTATAATAGAAGTCCTTACAAGCGATGCAAGAACAATCTTTTCAACATGCCTCATGTTCACTCTCTAAAATCTAAAAATCGTAGAACGCTGCTTCTTGTGAAGTTTCTGTTCTAGATGGTCAAAATATCATTGAATGATTCCTCGACCATTTACCAAGACCATCTAACTTAATCTTCTCTAGTGCTCAATGAGCTCAAGATGGAGTCTCATCTAAGTGATATCAAAATAGTCTCATTTGTTTGTCATGGCCGCTCCAAACTCGTCCTATGAGAACTTTTCACCAAACTTAAATACTTGAGGTAGGGCAAATAGTAGATGGATGAGACAGGAACAGGCTCGTTTCCGAGATGGTAAAATCTCTTCAGGAAGAAAGAAATGTTGGGGATCAAACATTGATGATAGTGGTAACACTGGAGATGGAGGCAAAATAGTTGGTGGAGCAATAGGAGCTTGTGGTAGTGGAATAGGTAATTCATTATTAGTAGCATTATATGCTTGCATGACCTTCATATATGGATCATCGTGGAAAGGTGAGATGGCTAGCAAGGCCAAAAGATCCTTAGATAAATCCTCTGAAGGATCAGAAAAAGTGTTTCCCGGTGAGGCTAGGGAATAGTCCGGTAAAGCCGAGGTATAGTCAGGAGTAGTTTTAGAGGAAAAAGCATCCTCAATATAGGATTTAGATAGGACGATAATATGGTGGGTAGATGTAGACATAATTCTGTAACAACCCAGTGGTAAATAACATAAGTTATTTATATATAATTAATAGTTATGTATCTTTACATACTATTCAGGAAATGTAGTGGCACGGAGGACTTTCTTGGATTAAAATAGTTATACTTTAGGTTTTAACCTTGTTCTCTATAACCTGGGCTCTTGATACCAATCTGTAACACCCCCTTATTTGACATATAGCAGCGGAAGCTAAATTAGGGTATTACTTCATGAATCAACAGTCATAATAATAGAAAACAACTCAAAAGAGACGTTTGGGAAAATTTAGTTATCATTCAATATTATTTCAGAGTTTTACAAAAGGAGGTCCCAAAATACATATGAAAACATAGAGTTTGAATGATAACAAGTTTGGACGTCCTCAAGTCCAATGCCACTCCGTGCCATAGGTTGCTCAATTACCTGAGATAAACATGCTAAAAAGGTCAACACAAAGGTTGAGTGAAATTCATAGGTTTGAAATGTAATAGTTGAATACAAGTCATTATAAGTGGTAATAATTATAGAATTAAACAATTATTCATTGAAAACAGTATTATTGCCTCTAAGCAACATGACACCAACACGTAACAGAAAATCACCATAGTGTACTTAAAGAGGAACAACTATCCTTTGAAAAAAACTTGCACAGTTACCCATTATTTCTCAATATAGTGCGTTTATTACTCATATTGCAGGTAAACACAAACGGATTCGTCAATCCCAAGATCTATCGACAATATTCACTTCAAAAGAATGAAACGCAAGTGATTAATGGTTCATGATTAAATGATATTGGCAGTAGAGGTAAACTTAGGCAATAATATATCAGAATAACATACAGTTGAAAAATACTTGTTTACATGGTTTATAGTATGTATCCCCCCACGGGGTTTAGAAAACATGTAAAGGTGGGACTATGAACTCACCTTGATAAGGTAGTTGATTGATTTGAAAATTTTAATTCAAATGGAAGTAAACAGCCTCGTCACGCAACTTGAGGTAATATGTCAAGTCTTAGTTTGATTATTTCAAAACTTTATTTCATAAAGTCTAACGTAAATATTCATTTGGTTTATTAACTTGTGAAAATATCGTATCACTGTTCGGGCTATCATAATCTAGAGGTCATGTAGTAAACGTATGAGGAGCTAGGACACTTTAAATCGTAAATCCAGCAAGTCGTCAAAACGTCTACCCAAATGAAATCCCCTCACATGAAACTCCCAAGTAACATGATACGTTATAGATTAAATGATAAGGTTTTATCTTTTTAAGCTTCTTTAAAAGCTAGAGGATGATAAATTATGTTTAACATAATTGTTCTATAGTGTTTCGATCGACGAATGATAACGATAAATGTGTCAGGATTTAATAAAATCGAGTCTTATAATATTTAAATATATTTTTATAATTAATATAAAAATATTACATTTTATACCCTTGAGAATATGAATATAACAATATATACCCTTGGTATATATATATTTACAAATTTAATCCCTTTATATATGATTTTTAAAACATTTAACCCTTAACTTTCAAATATGGCAAAACAAACCCTTGAAGTTTAACTTTAGGATAATTACATTTTTGGGCCAAAAGTTTAATAATTTCAAAAGTTACAATATATACCCCTATGCATGAAATGTTTTGCGTTTTTAGTCCAAATTCCATAATCATTGTATTTTTGAAATCCAAATTCATTTTGCAGCTTATAGCTTATTACTATAAGCTAAAATAAGTAAGTTTTACGAGCTTGAAGCTTATGAAAAGAGCTTATGAGCTTAAAAATCTAAAATGGGTTCGTTTGGTTTAGGAAAACCAAACCGTGTGGTTTGTGGTTCAAGGCTTAAACAAGTAGCTTATACATGATCTAATAGAGCTTATTAAGGATTTAAAACAAGTCAAGAGCTTATTGAACGTGTAAAAAAGCTTACTAGTACACAAATGGGTGAAATGGGTCAAAATGAGTGAAATGAAATCCAAAACTTAGGAGATGGATCAAGGACTTCTTTTCTTCTCTTCTATGGCTTCTACAACAGCTTATACTTCCTTCTTAACCTTCCTTAGCTTGGCTAGATCATAACTTTGAGATGTTTTGAGTTTAAGTAGTGAATTGAAGAAGTATGTATGTGTTCGTGTATTTATAGTGCAAAAGGAAGAGTAGGGACCAAGTTTACTTGGTGTGGTGGCCAAGTTGGATGGAGCAGGGACCAAGGTGTAGCCATGGTGACTAAGGAGAGCTAGGAAGGTAGTATGGTGAGGTGCAAGGTGTTGGTGAAGGGTGTGGCATACCAAGGAGGTGACAAGGTTTAACTTAGTGTGCAAGTTTGTTTAAGTAGGTGATTCATGGAGGTGCTTAGGTGCTAGGGTGGTGACAAGGTGCTGAAGGTGGCTAGCAAGGTGGTGAGTCATGGTGGAGTTAGGATGGTTTCTTGGTTTAAACTTGGTTCGAGCTAGTTAGGGGGTAACGGGTTCATTAGGGTTTTTGGGTTAAGGTTTTAGTTTTTAGGATGAGTAGGGGCTGAAATGGAGGGAAAGAATGTTTAAATATTGTACATTGGAAGCTTGTAACATGTACTAGAAAGGTTGTACGAATACCTTAGAAAATTGGAGGGAAATATCTAGTTTGAATGTTTTGCATTGCCGAGTTGTACCATGGGCTTAAAGGAGTTGTACTAGAGTTTTGGAGGGAAATATAATTCAAAAGCTATGCATTGTACATTTGTACACATGCCTTATTAGTTTGTACATTTATTTTGTATGTAAACATTACATATAGTTAGGGTTTTGATATAAACGTTTAACGTATAAAGCCGTTTTGATATAACGTTATGGAAAGTACGTTAAATAAATAACGTATGTTAAAATGGTGATTAAAACATATTGCTTGACATATTATAACGTTTACTTGACATAAACGTTGATGGAATTGGCATTGGTAGGTTGCGTGAGCACGTTTACTTTTGTAATGTAAGTTACGTTACATTATGGATGGAATAAAGCAAAAATCTTTCCATGAAAATGGTTGCATCTAATTTAATAGATGGAAATTACACTGAGGAAAATTGCATCTAATTTAATAGATGGATAATTACATAGAGGAAAATTATGGGTTGTTATAGTCTCCCAACCTTAAAAGAAATCTCGTCCCGAGATTTAGTTGGATGTTGGAGTGATGTTTGAAAATAGATGTGGATATTTGGCACGAATTTGATCTTCGCGTTCCCACGTAAATTCTGGTCCTCTTTTAGAGTTCCATCTTACTTTGACTATAGGGATACGACTTTGTCTCAGTTGCTTGACTTCACGATCCATAATTTCTATTGGTTCTTCCACAAAGTTGAGTTTGTCATCGAGCCGAAGCTCTTTCATTGGAATGATGAGGGATTCTATCTGTTAAATGTCTGAATATGTATGTCGATATGACATCGACTCATCCGGTTAACATATTTTATAGCATATCACATCGACTCACCCGTTTAACGTCTCATCATCTATATCAATATCACATCAACTCATCCATTTAATGTCTCAGTCAGTTTGTCCATATCACGTCGACTCATCCGGTTAACGTCTTTTATAGCATATCACATCGACTCACCCATTTAACGTCTCATCATCTATATCAATATCACATTGACTCATTCGTTTAATATCTCAGTATGTATGTCGATATCATGTCGACTCATCTGTTTAATGTCTTTTATAGCATATCACATCTACTAGCCCGTTTAACGTCTCATCATCTATATCAATATCACATCGACTCATCCATTTAATGTCTTAGTATGTATGTCGATATCACGTCGACTCATCCGTTTAACGTCTTTTATAGCATATCCATTGACTCTCCTTTTAAGTTGCCGCCGCCGTTGGGCGGTGGTCAACGGCGGCAGTCAACGGCGGTCAACGCCGCCGGACCACCGCCCAATGGCGGCGGTCAACGATGGTCAACGGTGGCGAACCACCGTTGACCACCGCCTGACCACCGGTCAACCACCGGTCAACGGTGGTTGACCGCCAGTCAACCGGCGGGTCACGGCCGGGTCAGGTCAGGTATTGGGCCGGGTCAGTTCGGGTTATGGGCCGGGTCAGTTCAGGTTATGAGCCGGGTTGGGTTATGGACCGGGTCAGGTCGGGTCACGGGCCGGGTCAAGTTCGGGTCGTGGGCCGGGTCGAGTTGCCATGTGGCACCACCTGAGTGGGCCATGTGGCACTCGGGTAATAATCCTCCCCCATGGCAAGCATGGGACTCGAACCATGCACCTCTCGTTTGAGAGGTAGAGGAGTTACCAGCTGTGCTGGGCATACCCTCAATAATATATATGCAACATTAAATATTAAACCCTTATTGAATTTGGTCCAGGTCAATTTAATAAGAAAGGTTCAAACAGGGACAAAAAAGGGTCAAAATAAAAAGGTTCACATATGAAAGGCCGGTACCGTTGGACTCGTAATTTCGTGCTCTTTCCAATGGTGTGATCGAGGAATATTAACGACTTCGTTTGAACCTCGATAAACGTGAAAACGTCGTCGAAAGTCACCCGAAAATTACCGTTTTTGCTTCGTTTTCAATCCTTTGTACCTGTAAGACATAAAAACACAATACAAACATATTTGCAACATAATTACTCATATTTTAGTGTTTTAGTCCATTTATTAGCATTTTCCGAGGTACAAATGATGTGTGTTTTAGCGCATATCACGTCTCATCATCTATATAAGTATCACATCGACTCATCCGTTTAATGTCTTAATATGTATGTTGATATCACATCGACTCATCTGGTTTAACGTATTTTATAGCATATCACATGGACTCACCCGTTTAACGTCTCATCATCTATATCAATATCACATTTGACTTATTTGTTTAACGTCTTTTATTTCAATATCACATCGACTCATTTATTTAACGTCTTTTATATCAGTATCACATCGACTTATCTGTTTAATGTCTCAATATGTATGTCGATATCACATTGACTCATCCGCTTAATGTCTTATACAGCATATCAAATCGACTCACCAGTTTAACGTCTCATCATCTATATCAGTATCACATCAACTTATCCATTTAATGTCTTAGTATGTATGTCGATATCACGTCGACTCATCCGTTTAACTTCTTTTATAGCATATCACATCGACTCACCCGTTTAACATCTCATCATCTATATCAATATCACATCGACTCATCTGTTTAATGTCTCAGTATGTATGTCGATATCACGTCGACTCATTCGGATAACGTCTTTTATAGCATAGCACATTGACTCACCCGTTTAACGTCTCATCATCTATATCAATATCACATCGAATAATTTGTTTAACATCTTTTATTTCTATATCACATCGACTCATTTATTTAACGTCTTTTATTTCAATATAACATCGACTTCGTCTATTTAACGTCTTTTATATCAATATCACATCGAATAATCCTTTTAACATCGCATCATATACATGATATATCAATATCGCGTCGAATCATCCATTTTACGTCTCATCATGTATGTCGATAGCACATCTACTCATCCATTTAACGTCTTTTGTATCAATATCACATCGACTTATAAGTTTAATGTCTGAATATGTATGTCGATATCACATCGACTCATCCATTTAACGCCTTTTATAGCATATCAAATCGAATGACCCGTTTAACGTCTCATCATCTATATCGGTATCACATCGACTTATCGGTTTAATGTCTCAGTATGTATCTCGATATCATGTCGACTCATCCGTTTAACGTCTTTTATAGAATATCACATTGACTTACCCGTTTAACGTCTCATCATCTATATCAATATCACACCGACTCATTTGTTTAACGTCTTTTATTTCAATATCACATCGACTTATTTTTTAGCGTCTTTTATATCAATATCACATTGACTATTCCTTTTAACGTCGCATCATATACATGATATATCTATATCACATTGACTCATCCGCTTTATGTCTCATCATGTATGTCGATATCACATCTACTCATCCGTTTAACGTCTTTTATATGAATATCACATCGACTTATCCGTTTAATGTCTCAATATGTATGTCGATATCACATTGACTCATCTGCTTAACGTCTTTTATAGCATATCAAATCGACTCACCCATTTAACATCGCATCATCTATATCAGTATAACATCGACTTATCCGTTTAATGTCTTAGTATGTATCTCGATATCACGTTGACTCATCCGTTTCATGTCTTTTATAGCATATCAAATTGACTCACCCGTTTAACGTCTTGTCATCTATATTAATATCACATTGAATCATTTGTTTAACGTCTTTTATTTCAATATCACATTGGCTCATTTATTTAACGTCTTTTATATCAATATCACATCAACTTCGTCTGTTCAACGTCTTCTATATCAATATCACATCGACTAATCCTTTTAACGTTGCATCATATACATGATATATCAATATCACATCGACTCATCCATTTTACGTCTCATCATGTATGTCGATATCACATCTACTAATCTGTTTAACGTCTTTTAAATCAATATCACGTCAACTTATCCGTTTAATGTCTCAATATGTATGTCGATATCACATCGACTCATTGATAGTAGCTTTTATACACGAAAAATATTTATAAAATATAATACTTTAAAAGAGAAATTAAGAAAGTTACCAAGTTACCTTGAT
>BQNB010213511.1:0-10056 GCA_026074375.1 Tanacetum coccineum
TATCAACCAGTCAGTGCAGGAAATAGAACTAATGGTAATGCAGGTTTAGAGACAAATTCTGATGCAAGACAAGCTGGAAAAGAGAATGTGCCTGATCAGGAATACATCCTATTACCATTGCTGCATACAAGTTCCAATGTTCCTTCAAATTCTAAGAAGGATGAGTCCCCACCTAAAGATGATGCTGGAAAGATGAATGAAGTTAGGAATTCAGCAAAAGATGGCAGCATGAATGGACTAGGGGAGGCAATTAACACTGACAGAACTAACAGACTTAATACTGTCAGTTCACCATTTAATACTGTCAGTTCACCATTTAATACTGTCAGTTCACCACTTAATACTGTCGGCTCAACAGTTAATACTGTTAGTTCATCTTTTACTACTGTGGATCCTGGAAGAGCAAAAGAACAAAGGAATGTGTATGAAAGTTTGTTTGATCCTCTCATACCTGATTTGGAGGATACTGCTGATCTTTAAGATACTAGTATTTTTAGAAGTGCATATGATGATGAATATGTGGGTGTAGAGGCTGGCCTCAACAACTTGGAAACAAACATGAATGTCAGTCCTATTTCCATAACCAAAATCCACAAGGATCATCCTAAAGCACAAATCATTGGAGAGGTGGATTCTGTTGTACAGACAAGAAGAATGCACAAGCAGAATGAAGCAGGATTAATAACTTTTATAAACAAGCAGAGAAGAACAAATCATAAAGATTTCCAAAATTGTTTGTTTGCTTGTTTTCTCTCCCAGATGGAACCTAAGAAGGTAACTCAGGCCTTGGATGATGAAAGTTGGGTAGAAGCTATGCAGGAAGAGCTTCTCTAGTTCAAACTACTTAATGTTTGGACACTGGTGGAATTACCTCATGGAAAGAAAGTCATTGGTACTAAATGGGTTTTTAGAAATAAGAGAGATCAAATAGGTATTGTGGTTAGGAACAAAGCCATGCTGGTAGCACATGGTCATAGACAAGAAGAAAGTATAGATTATGATGAGGTGTTTGCTCCTGTTGCTATGATTGAAGCAATCAGGTAATTTCTAGCCTTTTCATCATTTATAGGATTTACTGTGTATTAGATGGATGTAAAGAGTACATTTTTATATGGAACTATTAAAGAGGAGGTTTATGTTAACCAACCTTCAGGTTTTGTGGATCCAGAATTTCTTTACAAGGTGGAGAAAGCATTATATGGTCTTCATCAGGCTCCTAGAGCCTGGTATGAGACTTTATCTACTTACTTAATGGAAAATAGATTCAGAAGAGAGAAAATTAATAAGACTTTGTTCATAAAGAAGATCAAGAATGACATTCTACTTGTTCAAGTGTATGTAGATGACATCATTTTTGGGTCTACCAAGGAGTCTTTGAGTACTAAGTTTGAGCAGCTTATGCATAAAAGATTTTAGATGAGCTTCATAGGGGAACTCACTTTCTTTTTAGGTATGCAGGTTGATAAGAGAAAAGATGGCACATTTCTTAGTCAAGACAAATATGTGTATGACATCTTAAAGAAGTTTGGCTTTTCTAATATGAAGACAACAAGTACTCCAATGGAGACACACAAGCCTTTATTGCAAGATACTGCTGGTATAGATGTGGATGTCCACTTATATAGGTCCATGATTGGATCATTAATCTACTTAACTTCTTCTAGGCCAGACATTATGTTTATTGTGTGTGCTTGCTCAATATTCTAGGTTTAACCAAAAGCTTCTCATATGCATGCAGTAAAGAGAATCTTTAGATATCTTAAAGGTCAACCCACTTTGGGCCTTTGGTATCCTAAGGATTCACCTATGGATTTGATAGCCTATTCTAATAGTGACTATGCTGGTGCTAGTATTAATAGAAAATCTACAACTGGAGGTTGTCAGTTCTTAGGCTGCAGGCTAATCTCATGGCAGTGCAAAAAACAAACAATTATGGATAATTCAACAACTAAAGCAGAATACATTGTTGCTTCCAACTGCTGTGGACAGGTTCTTTGGCTTCAAACTTAATTACTTGATTATGGTTAAAACTTTATGAAGACAAAGATTCATGTGGATAATGAAAGTGCAATCTGTGTGGTGAAAAATCATGTCAATCATTCAAAGACCAAGCACATAGAAATCATGCATCACTTCATTAGAGATTCCTATGAGAAAAAGTTGATTGAAATGGTCAAGATTCATACAAACTACAATGTTGCAGATCTTCTTACTAAAGCCTTTGATGTGACTAGGTTTCAGTTTTTGATTGCAAGCATTGGTATGCTTAATCCTTAAAGCATGAATTAAGGGAAGGATTAACAGTTTTTAACTTCTATTCATGGGTTATCTATAAATATGGATCCTCATGAATTCTTACATGTCTATCTAGTCTTTTCTAGTATGCTTGTGATAAATAGAGGCATGTTGTTGTATAATTATTGAAGACAAAATTAAAATTGTTAGAGCAAATGTTAATACTGCTAGTCAAAAATTAATACTGCTAGTTCTACTTAAAACTGTTAGTCAAAATTAATACTGCTAGTTAAGAAAATGCTTTGGATTGTGTTTTTCTTAGTTTTGGACTAACATTTACAGGATAAGCAAAATTGATTGTCTGTTATCAAGTGAAGTATTATTTGAGGGGAGGCTCATGATGTCTATTATGCACTCAAGTATGATTGAAAAATTTGTAACATCAGACAAAAAGTGTCAAACACATAGGAAAATCAAAAGAGGTTGGGACACTAAGGTACCTGATGCTCAAACTAGGTTTGAGGCTGCATCTAAAAGTCCAATGATCGACCTCTCTCAAGAGTTAACACACTTGGAAGTGGGGAGGACAGTATGAAACTAAAAGAATTAATGGCACCTTGTACAAATTTGTATGATAATTGAGAGATTTTGGTGAGCATAAAAGAAAGAGAGAAGTCGTGAGCCAAAAACAGAAAGAGAGATGTGTGCTTAAAAACGGAAAGAGTGAATTGGCGAGCAAAAAGAATTGAGAGATATTGTGAGTATAAAAACAGAAAGAGAGTTTGTGAGAATCTACATTGGAATGAGATTAGAGTTAATACTGCTTGGCATAAATTTAATAATGCTAGTATTAAGTTAGAACTGCTAGGCATATCTTTATACCGCTGGGAAAAGTTAATACGGCTAGGATTAAAGTTAGTATTGTTAGGCTAAACTTAGTACTGCTACATTACCGTTAGTACTATTTGAGGCATAACAAAATTTCCTTATTTTAATATAGCCGTTAAGATATTTCCGCCAACAACATAGCCTATAGGGTTTGACTAATTGGAAATTCATGATCTTTCTATAAATTAGTAAGATTTCTTCAATATAAGATCAAATTTCATTCAGTCGGTCAAATTACAACTCTAAGTGCTCTAAATATAATCTCAATTAACTTTGCCAAACTTTCATACTCACATAAACGAGCTCATCCCAGAAAGTTTATTCAATATTTTCTTAATCACATGACTAATTTAGAGTTTTGCGACAAGCATAAACGAATGGTGACCTAGCTTTCAGAAAGTCTAAAAGGAAGTGAAGGGTTTCATCAGATCATTGATTTTCGAATCAAGTCCACATCTAGTATGCCCTCTCAGAGAATCCCATCAAATATATGTTTCCTTTATTAAGCAATTTTGGAGAACAACTACTGCTAGAAACAGTGCTAATAGAGAGGTAGAACTAACTGCTACAATTGATGGACAAGTAAAGACTATTACTAAAACCTCTCTAAGAAGACATCTAAAGTTGAAGGACAATGGTGGTGTTACTACTCTACCAATTTAGAGAATATTTTGAGCAACTTGCTCTAATGGGGGTATGGACAGATTCTGATAACCTTACTTTCAAATTCAAAAAGGGTCATTTTTACTCCCAGTGGAAGTTCTAATTTTTCATACTATCCTCTATACTTAAGTTTAAGAAAAATCATGCTTGGGAGCAGTTTAGTAGCAATATAGCAACTGCTATAATTTGCTTGGCCACAAACAGGACTTACAATTTTTCAAAACTAATTTTTGATGCTATGATTAAGAATCTGGAAAACCCACACAAGTTTTTGATGTACCCAAGATTTATCCAAATCTGTTTAAACAAGCAAAGGAGACTCCTTCAACCCCACACACGAACATATCCTACTCCTATCCTTACACATAAAGTCTTTAGTAATATGAAGAGGGTTTTAAGGGGTTATTCTGGAATAGATTTTTCTTTATTTCCTACTATGATCAGTGCACCTGAAACTTCTCCATCCAGAATAACATCTTCACCATCATTATCACCTCAACATACACCAGTCAGTACCCCTTCAACCTCACAACCACCAAACACTCAACCCATACCTGATGCAGAGGAAGCTGTTCCAATGCCCCATGAATCACCTCTTCACAGTGTTCACTCACTTGGATGTGATAAGGGCAGTTTATCACTTTCTAAATTGACAGTTCTATGTACAAATTTGTCAAACAAAGTAACAAGCTTAGAGGTAGAGTTGGCACAAACCAAACAAACTTATGGTACTGCTCTTACAAAATTAATCAAGAAGGTAAAGAAGTTAAAGCAGACAGTCAAGTCAACTCAAGCTAGAAGGAGATTCGGGATAGTTGTTTCTAATGTTGAAGAAGGTTTAGAGGATCCTTCCAAATAGGGGAGAAAAATTATAGAGATTGATCAAGACCTCTTTATTTCATTGGTACAAGATGAAGGAACATCATGGATTCAAGAAGATATAGAGATTCAAGAGAAGATTAGTGATGATACTGAGGTAGTGCTAGAAGAAGAAGAGCCTACTAAGCTTGTGGAAGATCAAGGTAGTGGTGAAAAAGGAGAAAAAGAAGTTAGTACTGTTGGTGCAGAGCATAGTACTGTTATTACAGAAGTTAGTACTGCTGTTAAGAACTTAGTGTATATCAGAAGGAATGCCGAAAATAAAAATGATAAGGGTAAAGGAATTATGACAGAGCCTGAGCCTGAGAGAAGACAAAGAAGCAACTAGAGCAAGAAAGACTTGGGCATAAAGAAGCTGTAAGGTTTCAAGAACAACTTAATGAAGATGAGACTCAAAGGATTGCAAGGGATGCTGGAATAGCTAGACAACTACATGAAGAGATTAATAAAGCAAGACAAGAAAGAGTTGTAGCTAAAGATGATCAAGCTCATGTCATTGATTAAAGTGATCCTGCAGTGTTAAGATACCATGCTCAGCTGAATAGACCATACTCTGTATCTGAAGTAAAGAAGAACATGGTCATGTACTTGAAGAATCAGGGAGGATACAAGATGAATTATATCATGGGAATGAAGTAATAAACATTAGACCTATATTTTGAAAAGGTATGGGGATCAAATTCAACCCCTTTGCACCCATGGATTCTGAAAAAAGAAAAAGTAATGAAAAGAAAGGAATGAAAGAAATCCACTTGCAAGGAAAAGACGCAGTGAAGAAAGCAAAGTGAAAAAAGTACAAAAAGGCAAAAGATAGAAGATGATATAGAGAAGGAAGAACTTAAAGCTTATTTGGATCTGGTTCCAAGAGAAGAATTTGCTATGGAAATTGAATCTTTGGGTACTAAGTATCCAATAGTTGATTGGAAGACTCATGTCCTGACTAAAAACTTTATGTATTATCAAATCATTAGAGCAGATGGAGGTTCAAAGAATTACAAGATTTTTAGTAAGATGCTTGATGATTTTAACAGACAGGATGTAATGGATCTACACAGACTAGTAGAAGAAAGGTATGCAACATCAAGACCGAAGATATGAACTTGTATGTATGGGGAGATCTGAAGATCTTATTTAAACCTGATGAAGAAGATGAAGTCTGGAGGCATCAACATGAATATAATTTGATAAGCTGGAGACTATTTGATTCATGTGGAATTCATATTTTGTTGATGGACAATGGAATTGCCATTCACGTGATGATAGAGAAGAAAAATCCACTTACACAAGAAATGCTATCAAAGATGTTAAGCAGAAAACTAGAGGTTCATCATGAAAATGAGATGGCATTTGAAACTTCTAAGTTTATAGGACACAAGACAGAAGTAGAAGAATGTTTGGAATAATCCTCAACAGTGCAGTCTAGAAGATTAAATAGAAAAGAAACTTGAGATTTGAAGGTAAATCACATGTTTAAGGGAGGATTGTTGGGATTCAGAGCTTCTACACTTAGTACTGCTAGTTATAGTTAGTTAGTACTGCCAGTACATTGTTAGTACTGCCAGTATAGTTAGTACTGTTAGTATAATAGTTAGTACTGTTAGTTATATAGTTATTTGAAAGGAGGTTTTAGATCTGAGAAAACTTTGTGCAAAGAGGTAAGAAAAATATTGGGGAATAGTCCAGTATTTATAAGAAAAAAAGGAGGAGCGGGGTCTATGGTCGGCCCCCTTAAATAGGGTGTCGGTCCATTAATTTTAAGGGGGCCGCCCATGTAATTAAGTGGGTTGCCCCTTATTCAGACGCTCCCTTTTTGTCCTATTCAGGAGAGGTGTTTACTGGATCATTTCTAGTCGTTTTATGTCCGAAAATTTGAAATTCAAAATGTTTATTTTGAATAAAACATTTCTTATAAATACAAAAATGTTTTGTATATATTTTTAAAAATGTTTGTCCCATTTTATAAATGTAAGGTTTAAAAAATTTCTTTGATCATTCAACAAATTAAAGTTTGTTTGTTCATACCTTTAGTGATTTACGTCGGGTGCGAACTTAAATTTATTGTTGAAGAAAACTTGAGACGTCGAAAGATGTTGACGAATTGATGATTAGTGATTACGAGTAACTTAAGCACTTTACGTTATGTGTTATAAGTTGCATGTTTGTCATCACCAAAACATAAAGAGAATGTATAGATTAAATATCGCAATATTTCTACCAACAATCTCCCCCTTTTTGATGATGACAAAATATGTAAACTATAACTCATAGTAAAATGTATAAGTTACTTGTTTACACTTCTTCTCCCCCTTTTGTCGAAACAAAAAGGTGGACTTCTAGACGAGACTTTTACTACACTTCAACTCTTCAATCAAAGAAGCGAGCTTGCATCATCCTAAGTGAAGTCTTGATTCTATCAATCCCTTTTAAATAATGACATCCCTTGAACATTGACTCAAGCGGATCCATGGATCAAATTAGTTGCAAACTCTTAACCTACATCAATGGTTAGTTTCGTGCAACAAAAAAATATATATAGGGATGAAATACACATATCAAGAAATGTGTAGATGTCTTAAATGGTTGCAAACGTAATGGCTTAGACAATTGCAAATGCTCCCCCTTGGTGTATGCCCCCCTTGATTGGGGCACCAAGAAATCGAGTAACGGAAAAGTGCTACAAAACAAAGTTAGTAGAAAAAATGCACATATATATAATGATGATGATAGATATATATATGCAAGACACTTAGTGGGGAACAAATCATGTATGTTTTAGGTGTATGCACTCTAAAGTGTGGCACTAAAGACAACAACCTAAAAAGAAATGATGAATGCTTAAGACATGGAAATGTTTAGGAACCAATGATAAGATTCGACCGACACATGCTTAAGGGCTAAGACTCAACAAAATACCGACTTTAATAAACGAGAACAAACTTCGTTTATTGATTGACACACTAGTATAATGTTACCGAATATCTTGGCGAGATATGCCAAAATATATACTTTAAAAGAGTAAAAAAAATGAAAATGATACGTTCTTTAAAACGAAAAAAAACAAAGAAGGATGAGCGTGAATGGAAACGGAAGGTGATGAGGGAATGTTGTTTTGTTGTTGTGAGAGTTGCATGGCTAAGAGGTTTGATAGGTCTTGTAGTTGATTAATGTCATCAACTAGGCTTTCTCTACTTGGAGATAGAGGTGGTGTGTGTTGAGTTTGGTTGTCATTTTGAGGTGGAGCTTGAGTGTGAGCAACATGTGAATTGATGGGTGAGATGGGAAATGGAGGATGTGAGACAACTTGTGGTGATGTGGGAGTGTCCTTAATGTAAGGATTTGGTAATGCTTGATTGGGGTGATTGTTTTCTTGAGATGGTTCATGATAAGAAGTGAGTGGTTTTGGCATTGGTGTAGGTGAACTTACATTGAGCTCATTGGATGTGTTATAAGGGTTTAGTTTCTTCCTCCAAATGGGTTTCACACTTATTTTGGCTACCCTTGATGGTTTGGATGTGGGTTTGTTAGGAGATGTCATTGGTGAGGATGATTGTGATGATGATGGTTGTGATGATGATGACAAAAGGTTGACAAATACGGTTTAGATTAATATATCGTTTGACAAAGGTGGATGATTTGTGAATCCATGAATTTTGTTGGGTGTTTTGAAGGTGGATAAGTGAAATGAGGTGGTAGTACTTTTCATGTTTGCCTATTTTGGTGACTCAACAACACTTGAAGGTTGAATATCTTCTTTGTGTTCTTCACTTGCTCAAAAGCGGAAATGAACAAATGAAAGACACGACATTGTGATGACTCAACAACACTTGAAGGTTGAATATCTTCTTTGGGTTCTTTACTTGCTCAAAAGCGGAAATGAACAAATGAAAGACACGATATTGTGATGACTCAACAACACTTTGAAGATTGAATATCTTCTTTGTGTTCTTCACTTGTTAAACAGTGGAAGTGATTGGATGAGACGCATTTTATTACGACATTCACTTGACTTTTGACAACATAGGCACACATGCTTATGAGTGACGGGATATGAGGATGAGACGCATTTCATTACGAAATTCACTTGACTTTTGACAACATAGGCACACATGCTTATGAGTGTCGGGATATGAAGATGAGAGACATTTTATTACGAAATTCACCTGTGGGGAATGGTTACATGGTGAATCTTCTTGTGAAGATGACTAGGTGGATGACTCGAGGTTGATAGTAGTAAGGATGCCTTGGTTTTTCATTTCACTTTGTGATTTGGGGATGTACTAGAACTAGTGATCACTAACAAGAGTGAATAATAGCAATGAGGTTTGAGTGTATGGTAGAAGTATATCTTGTGGTTTCTAGTGAATAAGAATCACCTATGTGAGTTCTTGAGAGTGTTTGGTTAAAGGATATATGTGAAGATGTGTGTTTTCCCTTCCTTTCTAATTCGTGCTCATCCGGACATAAATTGTGGAATAAAAAGAATAAATGAAGAAAAATAAAGAAGAAAGCGATGAGCTTGACAATGTCATGAAAGATGACGGTTAGCATACGATGAACTTCATCCACGAAGTTATGTAACTCTTCTCGAGTATTGCGAATGTTCTTAGAACAATCACACGATGAGGTGCGCGGTTGTCATAAAGATGGTAGCGATGCGTGATTAAGGTTTTTGTGAAATGAATTCGACATGAACAATGAGTGACATTTTAATTTGCATTTCGCGAATTAAAAATTCTTAAACATTTTGGATGAAATGATTAAGTTGTCGAGATTTATCAGAATGTATTTAATAGTAACAAGACTATTAAAATGAGAATGACATGTTTATGAGATTTGTTTCATCATTCCTAAGGGAATGGAAAAGACTAACGGAAGTGAAAGTACTTAGTCTTAAGGTATGTATATTAAAGATGCTACGAATCACTTATGTAGAAACTCATAAGACCTTTGTCACGCGAAGGTTGATGTATGATTTTAGCTTTAGGAAGAGCATTTTAACATATGTTGTTAAAAGGCTTGAATATGAACTTTCGGATATGACCTTTAACGTTTACGATCGCAAGTTAAAGATACTAGAATATTTTAAATGAAGTATTTAAGTTATCAAACCTACTTGGAGAAATGTTAGACATGTTAGAATTTAGCATTTAGGAGCATGTGTCATTTAGATAAACTAAGAAATATTTTATCTAAATTGCTAGAAAAAGACAAATGCCTTTATAGTGGACATGCATTTAATATCTAAGCAATTAAACATTGAGCATCAAGATCACGAAGACATATAATTACATTACATGTTATAACAACCCGTAATTTTCATCAATGTAAATATACATCTATTAAATTAGATGCAATGTAATATCCATCTATTATAAATATATCACCTTCTTA
>BQNB010213512.1:0-10056 GCA_026074375.1 Tanacetum coccineum
GGGAAAGTCTTGCGGTCCTGCATAATTTAATTACATAAACCTATGAATTCACCAACATTTTTGTTGACATTTTAAGCAATGTTTTCAGGAGGTCAATAGGCATGAGGTGCCAGGGATGCATTGGGTTACATTTTGGTTTGCACGCTTAAAGATTTATGTGCATCATATTTTAGGAAATGTATTGTCAACCTTTGTAATATTAAACAAGGAACAAGTGAAGCTATATGCTTTTGTATTATGTCTTTTAATTAAATCCAATGTATCAGCTTAAACGACTTTTTGTGTCATTCTTATATATCTTGTGCTATTGATCATCGAAGTAACACGCCCCCGATCCTTATTCCGCTGCGACCCATTTTGGGGATGTTACATCGAGCCATGGAAAAAGAAAGACAGAAAGAGATACAATCACGTGCATCATGTTGATAAGGTAGCAGTGGTTGGCAGCAGATGGTGATCAAGCTAAAGTAGGGGAGAGCGGCAGCCGGTCATTCGAGACGGCGGCGGATGCCGGCGGCAAACAGCGGTTGATGGCGTCCGGCGTGGTGGTGATGTCCGGCATGGTAGTGACATCCAGTGGTAGGGCCAACGTGATGAGGTGGGGTGGTGGATGATAGTTTTTATGAGATGAGAGAATAGTGAGAATTTTTTTGTTGTATCTGTGTTTGTGTGTGTGTGAAATGGATTGTAGTTATATTTATAGTGATAAAATGTAACAGTCTTTTTAATGGTTTTTAAAGAGGGTGTTATATTGTTTGGCAGAATTTATTACTTGCATAAAAAGATTGTACATTATGTTTTGTAACTTGGAATGTAACAGCCTTTTAATGGCTTTTAAAGAGGGTGTTAAAGTGTTTGATAGAATTTTGTTGGTTGCATAAAAAGATTGTACAACGTGCATAAGGATTTGCACTTCTTAATTTTTCAACATTTTCAAAAATAGGTTGAAAATGCTTTATAATGTAGTATAGATATTGCATATGTAAAATTTAGTTTAACAGATGAAAAATGATTTGACATAATATTTTAATTATTGAATTAAGCAATCCATTTAAAATAAATATTCACTATAAATCACGGCATGAGTCCTTGACTCGCCCGCCGCGAAGCGCTGGTGCAATAGTCTTATATTATGGATATGATACACATATAAACCTGGAAGTGTTTTCCTGCAATGGCAATAATATGCTACTAAAAACAAAACAAAAGATCATTAATTTCCATAATACTTTTAATCATTATTTTCTGACTTTTAATTACAAAAAAAAACTATTGATTACCCAATAACCCAATGACCTAGATGAAAAGAATCCTTATAACAAAAACCATACCTCATGACCTAGATGATATATTTGAATACATGATATATTTGATTAATGTTACAACGTTACTAAATAGCACGGTGTGATATTAATCTTTGATTGAACTTTCATCTTATATAGAGGTTTGGTGAAGAAGGATATGAACGATGTCATATTAATCTTAGATCGTTTTGATGGATTGTGGGCTTGTGGTTATGGGGTATCGTTTTTCTAGTGGTGCTTGGAGGACTTAGGAGTCGTGCTTAATAAACATCAGAGAATATGAATTGAATGCTCAATTGACCTGAAATATTTCAAGGAGCTACAATACGACTTCAAAAATGAAGTTTTGCTTGGTCAAAAAAGGTAATTTTATTTTTGTAAATTAAAAAACACATTACTTTATGTGAGTCATTTGACGGTGTATATGAGTTGAGCAAGCATGGAGACTACGGAACAAAAACAAAACTAACACATCCAAGACAATGTTGTCAAACGACAAAAACATAGATAAAAAAAAGTAACTCAAAGCGAGCATCATCCCCCTTTTAACATCATCGGTTAGAAGACAAACTTAGAATCCATCAATGTTTTTATAAGTAACACTTTTTCTTGCTCCGACCTTGGAGGAAGTATCACCCTTTTCTGGCTGCGCTGGTGGACGAAGTCCGCGTTTGTCTCCAATCTTAACAGCTTACAAAAAACATGATCAATTCTTGTGATAAAAAGAAATACTTTCAAAATGAAAAAGTGCATACTTGATATGAGAAAGCTTACCTTTGTTTCCAACATAGAAAAAAAATCCTGTCATTGTCACAGAGTTTAAGAATTCCAAGGGATAAAAGTTGTTCTTGTCATCCACAGCTTCATCAAAGCTATAGTATACCTTTTCTTCGCCGTGAAATATTTCGATCAACTCGTCATTTATCACATCAACATTCTCGTTTTTGGTGGTCAATATTGCATGAGATATGATATATTCAGGGTTAGTTCCGTTGACATTTTTTGATGTAGATTTGTCACTATAAGGAATAGTCATATTATCTGGTATATGTATATAGCTACCGTCGACCGTTTCTTGGCTACCATCACCAATTCTTAGCAGATAATTAGAAAACCATGGATCGGTGCGTGCATTCATATTTATCATTAATTTCATCTTTTTAATTGAAGACCAAAAAGATGACATTTATATGTCTGTATCAACTAATTGAGCAGGCGTTCCATGTCTAACGACACGTAAAACTTGACGGAAACACCCCCTAATACCATGACCTTACCTCCAAAAGGAATTCTAACCCCCATTATGTCCTGTAGTAAATGATCCAGGGCCTCTACCGCATTTCACTTCGCCATAGATCTGCTTCGTCCCATATTATTAATTTTGCTTGACGTAGTAGTTCGGCAGTTCCACTTTGTTTCTTAATACTGTAGTTCTTCTCATTGTTAAGATGAATCTTAAAGCTGTTCTACCACCTAACATATTGTTGGCCGCTGCACCAAAAGTAGTTGTGGCTATTGTGATCAGACCATGAGATCGAATTTCAGCAAGTAAAGCATTGTACAAATAAGTTTTTCTAGTTCCACCAGGACCATCAATGTAGAATACCCCTAAATAGTCATTATCAACATGGCTAATAATTTCATCATATGCAATTTGCCGGTCATGATTTAAAGAATTCCGAGAACGCATGTGTTTGTCTCGCGTAACTATTGAATATTCTTCTTGCAACTCACGGAAAACACCGAACTGTGTATTTGCTTCAAGTCTTATTTTTGGAAGATCAAAACAACTCACATTCTTACCCATGGTTTGAAGAGATATATTGATGTCATTAAGAACCATATTATAAAACTGGACAAAACTATCATATTGACCAGGGTCGGTCCTGAGTTTTCTGCTGCCTTGGGCGAGATGGTTTTTGATTCCCTATATTAGACCATATTAGGGCCGTAGTAAACAAACAAACAAACATGGCTGAAGCGTTGTTTATGTTCGTTCGTTTAAATTTAACCACACAAATAAATGGACATGGTCACTTAAGCAAATTGTTTTCCTATTTATGTTCGTTTATTATGAAAATAAAGTTGCTCATGTTTGTTTATGTTCTTTAACTAAGAAACTCAATGAACATAAACTAACAAAATTATATGTACATAGATTAGTAATTATAAAATCTATAAATGTACACATAATATTGTGTTTTATAAATGTTATTTTGTATAATTAAACAAAATTTCAAAGTATATAATAAAAAGATAAGATATACGAACATAAATGAATAAACGAACGTTAACGAATACATAATCGACGTTCACGAACAGCTCATTTGTCGTTTTAGGTTTAACTTAGCGTAAACTCGTTATCGCGATCAATTATTCGTTTTAACCTCCCGTTTTTAGTGATTCCTTCGTGTACGTTCACGTTAGTAAAAGTGGTATTATATTTTATAAGATTAAATATACTGATGAATAGTGTAGTTTTACTGTTCATTAGTTTATAAAATTACTTTTATAATACTTATATTATCGAAAATGTCTATTTTACTCGTTATAGTTCGTTCTATCAATGATTCTTGCGAGTCGATTCTGTAATCAAAAGTTTATTATATTTAGATTTGTAAACTCAATGTTGCTGTATTGAATAGTAAATTTTTATAAAAATAGTTTTATAAAAGTATTTATAGTCGTAAACTCGTTTTTAAAGTCTCTTTTTCGTATAGATCGGTTTTTAAGTTTCTTATCATATGGAATCGTTCACGAGACGTATTATATTTATATAAATATCTTAACCTACTGTCAAAGATTCGAATTTAGACAGCCCCTATGTATTTCATGTTGTTTCTTATAAAACCTTGTTTAATGTACGTTATTTTGTTAGTAGTTTATTATTAACAAAATCTTATAACCTTATTTTACATATGTGGTACTTATAATTAATATCTAATCATCCCTAGTCCTTACAATTTCATTTTAACCAAGTTCCACCCTTTTTACTTTCATTATTTTCACATGTGAAGTTTAAGAATACCTTATAAAACTTATTAGCTTTAAACATGTTATACTTAAAACTATATCTTTAACTTACTTTTAGATTTACTTTTCCATGATTTTTATAACATTGGACATGAGTATAGAGTATAAATTGATTAACTCAAATAAAAAATCATTTTTATACATTTAAAAAGTCATTAGTGGGTTTATGGCTATATTTAACATGTAATACATAAAATGTATGATAAGAAAAAGTATGAAGGATGTAAGAAAACCTTAGTGATGAGTAAGAGGATGTGAAATGAGTTGGGGGGTCTAAACCAGTGTTTTAGATTCAAAATAAAGCTTCCATCGCTTAAACCAAGATTTGGTTTTCAAAACCCTAATCCTTCTTTTTCTTCTTATTCTTGAAATGAAGAACCAATGCTTTCCCAACACATTAGTGTACTTCTGTATGTTATGTATAGGGTTTGTTTATTACAATAGAAATTTAAGTTATAGGATTTTGTTTGGGGACAATATGATGCCGTGGTTTTGAGGGATAAAGAGAGATAGAAAAATGAGATTTTGTCGTATAGTATAGAAGTTGAAACAATAGCCATGCATTGCATGGGCTATTTATAGTCTAAATATCTTGTTATCGTAACTAGTTACTTTTCTAAACCCTAGTTAAGTTAAGCTTGACAAGTTGGAAAAATTGTTGTATAGAGTTTACTATATGAGTATTAAAATCTAGATATTATCCTAGATTATTAGATAATAGTGATGACTATTGTCTCATCTCAAAAATTTCGGCATACTATGTTTATATATGATCGTTATATTTAATATTTTGAGTTATTGGGTATAAATCGTGGGTATCGTTTAGGCGTCGTTAGGTTTAGAACTTACGGTATGTCCTAAACGTATTTTATTATGAACGTTAAGGCATTTTACGTAGATAATAAAAATAAGATGTACAAAGTTATTTATTATGTATAATTATCATTATATACACTGCTTGATGCAAACCTTTAACGGTTAATGGCCGTTTTACATTGATATGTATCATTTTTAGTTTACGCGATTTAACTTAACGTTTACGGTTTAAGAGCAAACGCGTAAAACCCTAAAAATAAATTGTGAATTACATAATGTCATACAATGACCTAAAACACGAGGTGTTATAGTCTTCCCCCGTTAAATGAGCCTTGTCCTCAAGGCTTATCACACGGCACTTGACGACGGTGCATTCTTGGTGAAGAGGTGTGGATATTTCTTCCTGAATTGATCTTCACGTTCCCATGTAAACTCAGGACCTCTCTTGGAGTTCCATCGAACCTTGACTAATGGGATACGGCTTCGCTTCAACCGTTTAACTTCACGATCTGTGATCTCTATAGGTTCCTCGACAAACTGAAGCTTGTCATCAAAATGAAGTCCATCCAACGGAACGGCTAAGGGTTCGTCGGCATGACACTTCTTTAAGTTGGACACGTGAAATGTATTATGAACTCTGCTCAGCTCCTCAGGAAGCTCGAGCTTGTATGCAACGTCTCCAACCCTTTTTATTACCTTGAAGGGTCCAACAAACCTGGGATTTAATTTCCCTCGTTTGCCAAAACGTACTACCCCTTTCCAAGGCGAAACCTTGAGCATCACTTTATCTCCAACCTCAAACTCCATCGGCTTACGCTTTAAATCAGCGTAGCTCTTTTGCCTATCACGAGCAGCTTGCATCCTTTGTTTAACTTGAATGATTTTCTCAGTCGTCTCTTGAACTATCTCTGGACCGGTGAGTTGAACTTCTCCAACCTCAGCCCAACAAACAGGCGAACGACATTTTCTACCATAGAGTGCCTCAAAGGGTGCAGCCTTTATGCTAGCATGATAACTGTTATTGTATGAAAACTCGACCAATGGCAAATGTTTAACCCAACCATTTCCAAAGTCGATCACACAAGCTCTAAGCATATCTTCGAGAGTTTGAATGGTTCTCTTGCTTTGTCTGTCAGTTTGCGGATGATATGCCGTACTCATATCTAAACTTGTACCTAGAGCTTTCTGAAGTGACCTCCAGAAATTTAATGAGAACCTAGGGTCACGATCATAAATAATCGAGACCAGTATTCCATACCTTGTTACTACTTCTTTTAAGTACATTCTCGCTAGTTTCTCCAGAGGGTTAGTTTCTTTCATGGGTATAAAGATTGCGGACTTTGTAAGACGGTCAACAATTACCCAAATGGTGTCATACCCTTGTGTATGACTTAGGAAGCTTTTGTGAAAATCCATCGTGAATATTGTCCCTTTCCATTGAGGTTATTCTCGGGTTGTACCAACAAACTCCGTTTTGTCTCTGATGTTCGGCCTTGAACCTTAGCACAGGTCAAGCACTTGCTAACATAGGTGGCGATATCAGCTTTCATATTGGGCCAAAAATTAGGCTTACTTTACGTCTTGATATATTTTATGGATACCTTGGATGGATTAGAATACTTCGACTGGTGGGACTCGTGCATGATCACAGTTCCGCAAAATCGTCAATAACTAGGTAACCAACTCCTGCCATTGTGGCCATTGTGTGGAGTTCAATCCGGCCCCCCACACCATCCCCCCACCCCCCCCCCCCCCCCCCCCCCACAGTATGAGGTTCCAACTTTCCGTTCTAAGTGCCTATGGGAAATTTGATTTTCAATTAGCATACCTCCAACGTTCCTCACTCTTGATGTTTCTGGTTTCATGCTTCAGGTTGAGCATTCAAGATTTGCTTAGGAAGATCCAAGCCAATAGTCATGACTAAGGCTCGAACCTCTTAACGGTGGTTTCCGTTTCTTTCCTGCTCAAAGCATCTGCAACGCCATTTGCCTTCCTGGGTGATAACGAATATCGCATCGTAATCTTACTAAGCAAATTCTAACCATGGCGTTGTCTCATGTTCAATTCCTTTGATTAAGGAATATGCTGTAAAAACTCTTTTGATCAGTGACCTCCGTACACTTGGTAACCATACAGATACTGCTCAAATTTTCAGAGCGAACACTACTGCTCAAGTTCCAGATCTGAGTAGTATAGTTCTTCTCATGGATCTTTAATGGCGTGTTGCATAAGAAATTACCATTTTCCCTTTTGCATCAAACCCAGCGCCAACCCTTCTTTGAAGCATCGCAGTATACGATAAAATCTTCACTTCCTTCGGGTAAAGCCAGAATTGGTGCACTACACAACTTCTGCTTTAATAACTGGAACGCTGTTTCTTGTTTGTCACCCCATTCAAACTTGACCTTCTTTTGAGTAAGCTTGGTCATTGGTTTGGCGATCTTTGAAAACCCTTCAATGAATCGTCGATAATACCCAGCAAGACTTAAAAACTGACGAATCTCCGTTGGTGTCTTAGGAGATGCCCAATCTTTAACGGATTCGATCTTGGTTGGATCCACGTGAATGCCTTTATTATCAATCACGTGACCGAGGAACTGTACTTTAGGAATCCAAAATTCACACTTGGAAAATTTTGCATACAACTCCTCTTTCTTCAACAACTCCAATATTATCTTCAGTTTACGCGATTTAACTTAACGTTTATGGTTTAAGAGTAAACGCGTAAAACCCTAAAAATAAATTGTGAATTACATAATGTCATACAATGACCTAAAACACGAGGTGTTATAATACGCTTTGGGCTTAACTAGTTAATTGGACATTGCCAATGGTTTATTGATCATGTTGACTAGCAGGTGACCTAGATAATTCAACAAGTAACGTTCTGATCCCATTGGATAGTTGGATAAGTGAACTACTAGTGTATAAATTACCATGTGGGTAAAGTCTCTATGAGCTAGGGTTTAACAAGATCACCATTGCTTTAATCTCTAAGATAGATTATAATCAGCAAATAAGGATGCTTTATGCGGATGCTTTAATTGTGACAGAATTAATGTTTATAGGTCTTAGGATGATGTAACGCCTAAGTCTTAAGAATGATATGCCACCTCGAGAGAAGAAATCATTTGCAACTTAATTTTAAAAAACAAATCAAACATTCTAATCAGTTAATAATGGTTAATACAGTTTTGTTTTATTGGGCTTGATCGTCTTTTTATCTTTTGCTACATTTGATTGAGTGGTTTACTAGTGACCTTGAATTGATTGTAGTCACCAACCAAACCGTCGCACTTCTACCCGAAAATCAGCCTATAAACAGAGCCAAAATTCTCACACATTTCATCAACTCACTTACAATTCCATCTCCTTTCATCTAAACACACTATCCCTTTTCCTTGAAATATCCTAAATCTCCCTAACCTTTTCCAACACCATAAACACCATACCTTTTAAAGATTCAAGATCAAACCAAGAAGAACGAAGAAGAACAATATCATAATTCTAAGAATAAAAGGGTGTATTAAATTCCATACTTGTTATGGGAAAGTTTTTATCCATACTCTTACCCGATTACAGTATGTTTCTTGTTTATCAATTTAATCTTGTTATGAACTTCATAGCCATGACTACTCGGTGAAAATAATATAATGAATAAGAATTTGTTATAATTAAGATCTTGTTAATCTTAAGCTTTTGTTATAATCCTATCATGTCTGATCTTGTCAACTTTGATTGTATACTCACACCGGTATAGGTCGAAAGACCCGTTGTGATCTATATAATTTTAAAGGTTTGTCTACGGTCTTTATTGTCTGTGACGAGAAATCCACTTACGTTATTTGATAAACAAAAAGAGATTTGACATAATAGTAACTGGATTATTTGTGTGACACATCTGATCAAGTTAGCTAAACATAAGTCTTAAGTTAAACAAGTTAATTTGTGAAAACGTTTCTGACGAGAAAATACTTTTTTGTAAATTAAAGTCCTAAATCTAAGATTGTAACTATTACCATTTCTTATGAATTATATGAAATTATCCGAGTAGTCATATATCTCACATTTGTTAAAGTTTATTTTTCAGTTGATTATTCGACACTACGTAAATCCCTGTGGACAACCTAGTCTTACCTAAAGATTATACTACATACGTGGGTTATACTTTAACCCGTGTGTTTCCCTATAATAAAATTGGTATTTTTAGTCATTATAAATTTAAAGCTTTTGAAACACATCAAAGTTTTTGGCGCCGCTGCCGGAGATTTCAAACCTGTTCTGTAATCAAATCTTTTAAAAATAGTTTTTAACATTCCTTTTAAAAAAAATCACCATACAGTTTTCTGGCAAACTGACCCAAAGAAATTCTCTATTGGATGCATACATGTGCTTCCAACTCTAAACTTATTGAACCATTACCAAAACCTGGACGTACTCTGAATTAAAGACTTCGTCGACAAAACAGAAGAGTTCCCTTCGATCAAAGAAACAATCCTCCTCAACACCCGAGAGTTGTCTATCCGCCAATTTTCGACATCAATTACTTCCGTCACTTTCTCGTTACCCTTAAAAATCTTAATCCGATGGATGATGAACCTATGTGGGCTGCCACAAACAAATTTGCAATCACCATTCCTGAAACCACAAACAAATTTGCCATTAAAGGTAACCACCTGAATCTCATCAAAGGAAACCAATTTGATGGTAGAACCAAAACCGATCCTCATAAACACATTCATGAATCCCTCAGAATCTGTGATATGTTTAAATACAGAGATACCAAGAATAAAGTTGTCCGCCTAATGATGTTTCCCCTATCACTCACTGGAGAAGCAAAAACATGGCTGGACGAACTCAACGAAGGAACTATCGAAACATGGGATGAACTACGAACTGATTT